>CM023490.1:65647638-65689761 GCA_013339685.2 Hyalomma asiaticum | reverse complement strand
AGTACATAAGTTAACTAGTAGTAAATACAAGCACAGAGAAACTTTGTTACACATTCAGTAAAAAATTGCAATCATAACAATTTACGAAAATCCACACCCAGGAAAACATTTTATATTTTTGCTGAATTTTTGTTCATTAAAACGAGCAGTTTTACTGCAGATCACTAACTTCTGGTGGGCATTGAAGAGATCTTCAATTAGCCATTTTAATGACATTTTCTATAGTCTGTTCTTGTTTTGCCATAATAAAGTCAAATGCCGGAAAGCATCATTCCGGATGCGTTAGTATACGTGGAAAGAAAGGCTCGACAGCAGACTGCGTATTGAGCAAAAAAAAACTTTGAAAGATGGTGAGCGAAGACTGCAGGAATACTAGGAATAAGATTAGCAATAAAATATGAGGTAACATGTTCATGATAGGATAAATTATGATGAAGCGAAACCCATTTATTTTTGCATAAGGTACAGGTCAGCATAACTGTTTTGAGACGTAACACCCCCAATACAGTAGTCAAGGCGAGACGTATTGTGGCAAAGTCGAGCTTGCATTTAAGGTACCCTCGTCGTATATTTCAGGGATTCGAACTCGGGACCCCTTGGTCTACTACAAAAGCATGGCCGAGTCGTCTGGGTTGTCGGGTCGCCGATGTGTTTAAGAAAAGACTCCTGCTGCGCCCTCTCGTCAAATGTGACGCGATTAATTTCAAAATGTCTGCTGATGCAGCACTTCTGCTGATTCCGAATACGAGGAAGGCACTGCCAGATACAAGGAAGGCATGCCGGAACAACCAAACCCTGGACCTACGACGACGGACAACAACGGAGCTTCTACCCGCGGGTGCCACAACACGGGTATGGGAACAGAAGACTCTAAAAGTCTCTGGACTCGGACAGGCCGCCATTGAAAATTAAACTTAGCGACTCTTAACACGCGAGATCTTTCAGGCGAAGCCATAATAGCTGACCTACTAGAAGAATTAATGGGTATTAATTGGGATACTATTGGCCTTAGCGAGGTTAGGAAACCACGAGAAGGATACTGATCACTTAATGAAGGACACGTTTCTCTGCTACAGGGGACCACCAGACAAGCGCGAATATGGCGTGGGGTTCCTTGTACACAAAGACATAGTAGGTAACATTGAAGAATTGTATAGCATCAATGAAAGGGTAGCAGGTGTCGTGCTAAAATGAAATAGGCGATACAAACTAAAACTAGCACAAAGTTACGCGCCAACAACCAGCCACAGTGACGAGGCTGTCGAACAGTTCTACGAGGATGTAGAAACAGCAACAGACAAGGTACACAGCCAATGGTACGATTGTTATGGGGGGACTTCAACGCGAAAATAAGAAAGAAATTAAGAGCAGAACGTGCAGACGGTATTTACGGAGAAGGAGATAGGAATAACAGAGGGGACATGCTAGTTTAATTCGCCGAAAGAAATAACCTCCGTGTAATGAATACTTTCTTCAAAAACTTAAGAATAGAAAATGGACGTGGTAAAGCCCGAACGGAGAAACGAAAAACGAAATAGCTTTCATAATGTGCACTGATATAGGTATAGTACAAGACACAGAAGTGGTTAATAAGGTTAGAATTACTGACAGAGTAGTAAGGGCGAAGATATCCCTCAATCTAAAGCGAACAAGAACAAAGAACAACGGAAACAGGCCAACCCCGATGGCGTCAGGCCTAAAAGAAAAGAATTTAAAATTGCACTTAAGAACAAGTATGGCGCTCCAGGACAGGAAGATAATGAGGATATAGAGAAGATGCACGAAGACATTGCTAAGCTGATCAGCGAAGTAGCAATCTAAGTAGGGGGCAAGCACCAAGACAAGTTGTGAATAAGCTCTCCGAATCTACTAAAAATCTTATCAAACACCAACAGATGAGAATAACTAACTCAAGAGACAAGATAGAATTCGCCGAGCTGTCTAAGCTCATCAACAAAAGTAGAATCGGGGACATACGTAACCATAACGTAAAAGATATAGGAGCAGCCGTCAGAAAAGGAGTCAGCATCAAAACAACTGAAAGGAAGCTTTGTGCGAGAAAGAACATAATTTGTGCAGTGAAATATAAGCAGGGCAACATCGTCACTAACTTCAGTGATATAACCAAAGTGGGCGAGGATTTCTATTCCGAACTACAGAGCTCAAATACGAGTCTCACCACCATGAGTGTATTAAATGTCGAGCACGACTACGAAATCTTATGCGTCACTGCGGACCAAATTAGGAAAGCAATTCAGGGCATGTCCCACGGAAAAGCGGCTGGAGAAGACGGAATAACAACCGACTTGATCAAAGATGGCGGAGACTTCATCACTGGAAAGCTCGCGACACTAAACACACATGCCTTCAAATGTACCAGTCAGCTGGAAAAATTCAAACATTCTATTATTTCATGAGAAGGGAGATGTAACGACTTTTGAACTACAGGCCGATCAGTCAACTATGGGTTATCCCAAACAGAACAAGGGCCACACTTGAATTTAATCAACCAAGAGAGCAAGGAGGGTTCAGAAAAGGATAATCTACCATGGACCACCTGCATGCGATCAAGTAATTGAGCAATCCGCTGCATACGAAAAGCCGCTGAATACGAAACTGTGCTGAATACTAAACCCCTCTTATACGAAAAGGCTTTCGACTCGGTATAGATAACAGCAGTTCTGGAGGCACTACGTCGTCATGCAATATGTGATAGCTACGTAAACACAATAGCCAACATGTATAAAGATTCTACGGCCACCCTACTCCCCCTGAGAAAAAGCAGGAAAATGCCAATACAGAAAGGCGTCAGACAATGGGATACAAATTCTCCAATGCTATTTACTGCATGTTTAGAAGAAATCTTCAAAAGGTTAGACTTGGAAGAAACAGGGTTCAGGATTAATGGCGAATACTGAGTAACCTGCGATTTGCAGACGACATAGTACTCTATAGCAATGATGGCGACGAACTGCGAAAGATGATTGAAAACTTAAGCCGAGGAAGCGCTCAGGAAGGGCTGGGGATGAATATGCAGAAAACAAAGATAATGCTAAGCGGCACGGAGAAAAAACGTCTATTCACGGTTGAAACCCATACATCAGAAGTCGTAGAATATCTGTACCTAGGACAGCTACTTACAGGGGAACCCTCTGATATAAAAGAAATCCACCGTAGAACAAACATGGGATGGCGCGCATATGGCAGACATTCCCAACTCATGAACGGAAACCTATCACTATCACTCAAGTGGATACTATATAACTACTGCGTCTTGCCAGTACTGACTTACGGGTCAGAAACCTGGAGAATTACAAAGAAGCTAGTGATGAAGTTAAGAACTGCGCAGTGGGCGATCGAACGAAAAATGATAGCAGTTACACTAAGAGTTAGGAAGACAACCGAGTGGGTCAGAGAATAAACGGGGGTCGCCGACATAATGAACAATATCAAGAAGAAAAAATGGACATGGGCAGGCAACGTGATGAGAAGGCTAGATAACCGATGGACAGTTAGAACGACGGAATGGACGCCAAGAGAGGGTAAGCGCAGCCTTGGACGGCAGAGAGTAAGATCGGGGGCTGAAATCAAGAAATTCGCATGCGTCAAATGGAATCAGCTCGCGCACGACAAGCAAGGATGACGAGGATTGGGAGAGGCCTTCGTCCTGCAGTGGACATAAGATGGGCTGATGGTGATGATGATGACACCTCGCCACAGGCTCACCGTCTGACGAGATACACAGAATATCCGCTTACGTCTTAGAGCACTGCTTTGAGATGACCTTCAAAAAGGCGTTAATGTACGAATACACACCATTATTACTGCGAATGTAAAAACAGTAGCAACGACACTTACCGCAGTCGGAGGGATCCACGCACTTTCCGCTTTTTGACCGTAGCCATCCTGAATAGCAAGTGCAGACTTTTCTACCGTATTTGTTATGTAGATAAAAGTGGCACGGTTCTACTTGAGCGCCCGGACATGGATACTCATCCCTTCCAGTGCTCCTACATTTTGCTAGCCATTCATTGCTGTCGCAGTAATCTGTTGAGCAAAACTTACATGTTAGATGCAGCATGTATAACTTGTACTCCCGAGTGCAAAATTTTAGAGATCACAGAATCGCTCGTCAGACAAACATTACAGCTACATCTTGCATATGACGACTGCAGGGCTAAGTTCGAGAGAGAGCATTGCGCTTTGATTTGATTGATTGTGGGGTTTAACGTCCCAAAACCAGCTCTGATTATGAGAGACGCCGTAGTGGAGGTCTCCGGAAATTTCGACCGCCTGGGGTTCTTTAACGTGCACTGACATCGCACAGCACACGGGCCTCAACATTTCGCCTCCATCGAAATGCAGCCGCCGCGGCCGGGATTCGATCCCGCGACCTTCGGATCTGCAGCCGAGTGCCATAACCACTAGACCACCGTGGCGGGGCAGAGCATTGCGCAGGCGCGTATCCTCTAGCAGGAAACTGTCTTAGGCTAGCACCCACCAAGACCTCACTCACGTCGCCTCCGTCACTTCCGTGACGGAGTCTAATATAAAGCCACGAATGACAAAGAAACACTAGCATAAATACTTCCGCAATCGCGGTCACGCCCCGTATCGCACCCGTGACATCCCGTTCTACGACGAGATGTGCCGGGCACTCTGACAACTGCGCTGTTCAAGCGCACGATCCAATTGTACGACTGCACCGTCTTCCTTTCATATCAGCCCTTGTCCGTGCCTCTCGATACGTTGGTTCCCCTACGCGCGTGCATCGACGCAATCTCATTGGCTGCGGAAGTGCCGTCGTTTAGAATGGGTGAAGCAAATTACGCTAAAAATACTGCTATATTGAACGCCACATAAAACGCAGCGACACAGAAGAGGTAGTGTCTCGGCCCCGTTATCGGGCGGCATGAATGATCCACTGTGTTCACGTGCAACGTAAATTACTTTAGCTACCGCAGAGAGTTGGTCATGGTCATCGACGGCAGTAGTCTGGATATAGTAATGCCACCAGATGTCAACGTGGGTATATCCACGTCAAACGGTGCCATACTGGCACGACACTGGTACCAAAAGTGTGCAGGATCATTTCGATGTACAATGAGCATTTTACTCATATTCTGGGACACATTTCTCTCTTCTGTTGTAATTAATCCCTCGACCGAAAGATCAACCACATTTTTCTTTCACCAGCTGCCTTGCTCATTCCCTCTGAAATCCTGATGGTGCATCCCTCTGAAATCCTCATGGCGCGGTAAGGCGCATATATCAAAATCTGCGTTCGCGTCTACAATTGTTAAATTCGCAATTTTGAGGTGGCCTGCGCCCTTTTTGAGTGATGTAGGTGTTTTCGGCAATGTACGCTCTTACTAGGTCTCTCCGTGCCAATGGTCAGTCAATAGTGATGCCGCCCTAAGCAAAGGGTCCTTGGCAAGGCCGACAGGTGCCTTTGATTGGCCCACGATGTAGATAGATTCGGCGGCCATTCTCGGCGTTGTGCAGTGTCTCGAGAGTGTCGGAGCGTGGTTTTGTGATATTCTGAAACAGCTTGTTTTTCTTATTGCCTCTCTAGTTTATGTCGTGGCTGACAGTACTCGCATCTCCGCTTCTCTTGCGCTCTCAGGCCGTGCAATGGCTGCCACAGGTCGTCCTTTGATTACTCGTGAGAATTTTCTATCTCTTCTACCCTGCACTGCTGTGGTCTCATCGCAGCACTCTAGGTGGCCGGGCCCCGTTGCGCCTCCTTCCTTGGCGGCTCGCCAGTCCTTGTTTGGCCGTGTCCAACGTGGACATGGAAAAGCAGGATTCTAACTCGGAAGAGCATCGTCAAAGTCCTTGGGAATGGTATCGCGATGTTCAGGAAGGCCTTTCGTCTTGTCATGCCGAAAATGTATACGCCGGAAAGCATTTTGGCTCCAAAGTTGAAAAATTGCAGCAGCTTGATGCAGACAAGTCCGATCGCTCCGGGTGCTTGCAGGTCCTTTCATTGCAGACCACAATGCGAATGGGAAAATAGTGTGGCTGTTTTGCGCACAACGGGACATTACTCCCACCACAATATTGCGTCAAAGGAAATTTCGCAAGTACTCCTGTTGCCTCATACAAAAGCAAGAAATGGCCTTCTTTCCTTTTCTGTGTAGGAGTCTCGGAGTTAGTGCTTATGCATTTCAGGCGAAGAGTGCCGGTAATGTCTACTGAAGGTGCACGAGCGGAAATCTTGAAGGAATATTTAGGAGCTCGCTTTTGTACACCCCGTAACGTCTTTATTGTGAGCGCCTTTGCCTCTTTTACTAAAGAAAATGCGGTGTGTGTCTGATGGCAATGTGAGCAAGCACACCCCTCCAACGTACGTGCTACATGCGCTACTTACGCTCAGCTGAGTGCTTTCGACAGCAATCACGTACTAAACGTTATATTGGTGAAGTGAGACCGGCCGTGTGTTGCAAGTGAGAAACGACATAGTCAGATTTTGCCCTGACGTACTTGGCATAAACCCTTTAGTTGTTTGATTACTCACTTAGGGAACATCAGAAACACACAATAGCGAAGGGTAAAGAGCCTTGTGCGACTGGAGAAATGAGAGGTAGAAGGCGGCACAGCGTCGCACATTCGCTCGGAAACAGCATGGCCGCATTATATGGTGCTGGTGTCTAGTCGCAACGGAAAATTACAGGAACATTCCCTTTGCTTTCGAGCTTAACTTAGTTTACGCTCACACCTCCTCAGAAAGCGACAGGTGCCATTGCGGTGCAATATTTTGGTTGCAAAACAATGATACAACAGATGGGGTGCGAAGGTGTATAGAGAGCTCTAAACATTATTATTGTGTGCTCTAGGTGGTTGGACGGCACAGCAGATGTTTAACAAATGAATTATGACATAGCCACAAAACATTGCCTCCACGAAAAGCAAGTTTCATTCCAATACAACGATCTACAGTATATTACACACTCTAGAGACAATGTTTTGCACCGCTAAACGCATTCAAGGCTATTTTTTAGATATCAGCTCGAACATACTGGAAGCGATGTTCTTGCTCGAATGTACAGAATATATAATCTAATAAAAGAAACTTACAATCGTAGTAGTAGCTGCATGCGGCCAAACAGCTTCCTGTCAACACAAGGAAAGCGCTCTCTATAATGTTCATTTTGTTGTCATTCACTCTTGATCTCGACTCCAATGTTGTTCCCCTGCGAGAAGTTTTAAAGAGGTCAGAGGAACTGGAACTACTGGCAACCTTTTCATAAAAAAAAAGAAACTCTCACAAAACTTTCCCTGCTGTCAAGTACAAGCACATGGAATGGTATTGCCCTGCTAAAATAAACAAGTATAATACCCGGATTGTGAGTGGACTGCCTAAGCAATACCTTTCTAAGTAAGGGTAGTTTATGTGTTAAGAACAGCAGATCTAATGGTAAAACTAGAAGGAAAGCTCCCCGGAAGATGGGGGCTTGAATCGATGAACAGATCGGTAAAAGCGATGGAGAACAAGGAATGTTGCTGGAGTCACGTGCCTAGGAAGGCATGCAGTGACGCCTGAAAACTTGATAGAACAGGAGCACTAGATAAAAAGAGACCCTCGAACGCGGACCAACCAGCCGCTAGCATTCACGAAAAAATAATCGAATTCGCTTGCAAACATAAATAGTAGGTACAGTAAATACTACCCATGACAAATTAGCAACGATCGCCTTAGGAATGCGTTTACTGAAATACCTAGATTTAGCTATCGTCATAATAGAAATTTAATGACTTGTTAGTACACACCAAAGTAAACCCTCAGCGCACCGTCCGCGTCAAAACTTGCTCGCGTCCCAGATGTCCCATTTACGTCCTAAAAGCACAGAAATGACTATGTCCATCATAGAAAGTCTAGTGTTACTTACACTAGTTCGAATGTAATTTACATACGGGAATGCTCATTCTTTGACAATACATTGGTGAATCTCGTCAACCAAATCACTTAGATTAATCGGCCGCCACCCGGACACTGAGAATAACCTGCCTAAGGCACGGGCACGGAATTTTAACATGACAGGTCTTAATTTTAACGGAATTGAACTCTATATACTTCAGGCAGGTTTCCGCTCACCGAGGGACAGAAAATAGAGGGAATCGTATCTCGTCTTAAAATTTCATAACGTCCAGCGTACAGGCATAAGCCTCTCAAACGGTGCCCTTTAGTCCGTTAGGTACGGTAGGAGGTTAGTGACCATGACGGTAAAAGGTTAAGGTATTTCGCACCTACAACTTGACGATGTTTCTTCCATGAAAATCACTTCTCAGTTGCTGATCCCTCATGCAGTTCTAGGAGAGCAATGGTGTCAAACAGTGTAGTCGCTCTTTTAGCAATAAGCATCGATATGTAACAACCATGGCCCACGAGCGGATTCTTCTAGAGGCTTCGTTCTATGCATGTACACTAGTCACGCTAACACCATTCACCCTACTTACGCTACCCTTGTTCCCTTGTTTTTTTTTTTTTTTTCATTCGCACGTGCCGAACTTCCCCTCTTCTCCTTCTGTGAACGGAGTACAGTGTACAAAGCGTACAGAAACGAACGCTCGAGAGGCAGTTGTCCTGACGTAGACAAATTCACTTGTCGAAACTTTGGCTCCCACGATGGCCCCAGCGACATTCTCTCTTCTCTATCCCTTTTAGCGATCTGCTCGTAGGTATAATAGTCAGTACGGCATCAGAAACGTCTCATAGGAATACTAATATCCAATTAAAGCCTATTCGCACTTCTATTCAACCCTGCCCAGGATTTCGCATGCAATAAATTTTCATTATTGTATTAGACAGTTTATTACTGCTGTCCTCAAGTAGACGAAAAAGTTGCTCTCATGTGTATATTTACCAGGCCTCCACTTAGTGTGGAGCACACTCATAGGGTAAACTGGAATAGCACCTTCATAGTAAGTCTTGAAAAACTTCTTACTGCTACTAACAGCAATGAACAAAAAATCCTGGGAGCTACAGATTAGTAGTGTGAAGACCGAGGTTACAGTATAGGTGGTGGCTTTCCTCTTCTCCTCTTCCTGCTCTACACCCTCACTACCCTTTGCCACTCCTTGCAACGCTGCACTGTACAAGATTGTCTTATGTTCTTGTCGTGAAATGTACGGTTCCTGTCGTTAAGTGCTATTCAGGCTAAAATACTCTTAACCTGCGGGACGAAGTCAGTTTCCTTTTTCCCGAAAACAAACAAAAAAAAGCTAAGAACAGTATGAATACGCAAGAAGAAATAAAAATAAGAAGTCAAGAACCTTAACGATACACTTGCAACCAATCGCGCGCCGTTCGCAGAGTACTCGCGATAGAACGTTACGACGAGCAGCCCCCGTAAATTCTGCTCAGCGTTCGAAGGAAAATGTCACCGGTCACGTCGATGCCTCTGTAGATGAGGGCAGCGGGCACATCAGTTGGCGGTGGCAGGCCAGCGATGCGGAAGATGGTGACGATGATCCTGACCCTGCCGCCAGAGTCAGCAGTTGGTCAGCAGAATGGCGAGCAGCCGGAAGGCGAACTCTCAGTGAGCTCATGCAGATTTCCCGCGGAGCCCACACGAGCCGTGACAGCGGCCGGACGGTGCAGGCCCCGATTTCGTGGCTCGGGCTCACCGGGACTGCCTCCAAGAACGTCGCCGCCCAACTCCGCCGTCTGTCGAGCGGTTCATCTACGGCTCGGCAGGAACGCTACGTTCCCAAGCACTCCTGGCGGCTTTGAGTACGTCCGGTAACGTCCTAGATCGGTCGGGAGTCTCGTGTTCGAGTCCGAAACTCGACGACATGGCCAAGGCTCCAGCGACTTGCAGTAGCTCCCGAACAAGCGTTCTTTCCCCTGGTTGGAAACCGTTCCTCTTCTTGTTCGAGCGCTCTTCCTGTAGCCTTCTCATTGGCCGCTCGTCCGCTCACGTAGCCATGCCACCGCCCATCATCGTTGTCTTCCTTTCCTTGACGCTCGCACCTCTTTCGTGGCGCTGCGGACGTTCTGTGCTCTTTCGACGCTTTCGACCACCGCACGGTCGCACTAGTTTTCATATACAATCACTAATCACAGTTCTAACCTTACCTTCCGCATTCTCCCCCTTATCCTCATTTGCCTTTCCCACCCATTGCTACGTCATACTGCATGATCTTTCCTCCGTTACCTCCTCCTCAGCCTCACATGATTCCGCATCTCAGCTCTAATTCCTAGGCCTTGAAACATTGTAGCATATGAGACTATTGTTTTTAGCATCAAATTGTTTTTTAGCTGAAGTGAGCCCAGTGATGACGCACGTAAAGAATGAAAGGCATCGGGAGAGTTGTCCGTACTAAGGAAGATACATGAGCAGCTGAAGGTGACTTAGGGGCTTTTTGCGGTTATGTTCTTTTGCGTCAATGCCTCCTTGTTGTAGCCTCAAGGTTCGGGCAGTCTTTTTAGAGCGAATCGAACTTTTCACCAGCGCCGACAGCGAGATGATTGATTGATTGATTGATTGATTGATTGTGCTTCGGTTAGGAAAGGACGCTCATTTCTGCAGCCCATGTAGGGAGCACGGCTAAGCGTCCGTGGGGGTGGGGGAAAGGGAGTGAAGGAGATAGAGAGGAGAGAAAGGCCGTAGTGGAGGGCTCCGGAAATTTGGACCACCTGGGGTTCTTTAACGTGCACTGACAACGCAAAGTACACGGGCCTCTGGCATTTTCGCCTCCATCGAAAATGCTACCGTTGGGAGGGAGATGATACTGTACTTCTTATTGTGCAGAGCTTCGTCGTGGCCAGTCTTACCTTTTCCCGAGTCGGCAGCATAGATTTGCAATGTTCTTCTTCATTAGCGATGCGCGCGTTCCCAGATGGTATCGTACCGCATATGGGACATTCTTCATCCACTCCTTCTCTTTGCCCATTCTCACTGTAGGGAGGACCATTACAGTCTCATGATGGCAATGGCCAATGATGGCCACGCACTCTACGTACGTAGGCTGCTTTCCTCTCTGCTCTAGACTTCAGCGTCTTCTTTATCCCACCGTCCCTCCACTTCTTATCACCTCTTGGTTCGTCTTCTTTTCCCTTTCCGTCGATGAAACCCACACGGTAACACATGAGAAGACAATGCAACTGAACACCACTGCAGCCACCATAACCTTATCTAAGAACACTCTAAGATCAATCATGTAGTGGCGATGTGTCCCCTACTGAGCAGCGTGGAATCTTGGGCATGCATAGAGATTTATTTTTAATTTGGGTCTATCAGGGTTACTAACTTCAGTGTCAGTAGCCACCAAAGCTTCCGCTACTTTAATCAGCCTATTACTTTCACCTTAAAAGACTAAAGCACGGTCACACTTCAGGCAAATCCGCTTGCTGTTCGGCGCTTCTGAACTCATTAGCCGACGCCGATACACGGCGCCAGAGAACGTGTTCGATCTTTGAAAGTGTGGGTTCTCCTTTCTTCGTCGTGACAATAAAGCTATAATATTGATAGGTGAAGAAATATGCGCATGGTTTAGGAGGATGAAAAAGCAAACAGTTCCGATTGGTCTTTTTGCCACTATAACTGACACATACTTATTATGGCGATTAGCCACACTGCAGGTAATTTTATATGAATGGAAAAATAACGAAAAGGCAAAGCTAACTCAAAGTGTAAATAAACAGGAAGAGATGAGTTTTGAATAACATGCGATTTCTAAAAGAAAAAAAATTAAAATACCCAGTCATCCACGTAACTACCTGGCTTGTTAATTCGGCTGCTGACGATGATATCTTACAAAGTGGCCTAAATAATGCATCAACACCTTTAAGCAACCAGCTCTCATGTTGCTCCTTAGACTCTTTCCTATCGAGACATCTCGTTGAAGCCAATAACTCGTTTAGAGGGAAGGATACCTCAATGTTAATCTTCGGAGGTTTTCTCACTAAACTGTGCCTCCCTTCCCTCATCTCTCCTCGAGCATTAATCGATATGCGCATCTTCCGCCCGTGTATTTGCCGATTTTCTGAAAGGAACAGATGACTCCTAGGAGCTGAGATAATCTCACTGATGAATATTCATATGAAATTGAGTCTTCATTTCTCTTAAGCGATGAATCTACTCCGAATAAACGCGGGTGTGTAGATTTACTTCTTGATAGAAAGTCGCCAAAGTGGCCCTTGGCAAAGCTAATGTCAAAATCGTGAATTTCCACAAGAGTCTGCTCACGTAGCCATCAGCAAGTGTATGCGGCTTCCGGTCCTTTATTACCGTCCTCGTGCAGTGCACTTTTGCTCTGAGATTTATTTCCTCTTACAAAATGCAGATAAGCCTGTGACGAACCTGTACCTTCACCTACAAAAGCATGGTTTCGGATTTGACTCAGGCAGCTTGTATCGCGTATCCGCGAAATAACGGCGCCGGCGACCAGTCAACAAGGATGTAATTGCGCGCTAAGAGGAAAAACGCTGGAGTAATGCAAGAACGCTCTCGACAACGACACAAACTTAATACACAATCCCTTTTTCAAGCTAGTTGAAAAAATTCACAGCATATCCACAGAGTGAATGATGATGAGTGGGCGATGCTCCGGAGGTTCATCGTAGATGGTGCCGAGTTCCGAATTAATTTAGTTAATGCGCACGCTAGGAATCCTCATGGTTCAACTATGCATAAGTGAAATCTCCCACAGGCACTTCATTGCAAGTCAAGATCCAGCGCCTATATATATATATATATATATATATATATATATATATATATATATATATATATATATATATATATATATATGTGTGTGTGTGTGTGTGTGTGTGTGTGTGTGTGTGTGTGTGTGGCCGATGAACGGTTCTCCAGCACGAGCAGTCGGTATTTTTCAATCAAGAAACTGGCTAGAAGACGCTGCCTGCGTCAACGTTTTCTCTCGCGGGTGAGGGCGGGTTCTCCTTCTTTGCGAGCTGGTTCATCGAAGAAACAGCGTTTCCATAGTGAACGCGCGCCTTTCGCTCTCTCTCTCTGTCTCTCTCTCTCTCTCTCTCTCTCACAAGACAGCAGATGTAAGAGTGAGAGAGGTCGCGCGCGGAGAGGCACGCGCCGAGCGCGAGCTCCGAAGCGCGAGCCTCCCGGCGGCGCGAGGTGGCTACATACATACTACTACTACTACGACAGAGGAGGGAACGACCCACACCCTAAGGAGCTTCGCCCCTAAATCTATTCCCCCTTCTTTCAAGAGCCGAACTCTAATTTAAGACAGCTGTCCTTTGGGGGGGGGGGGGGGGAGACGCTACTAGCGGCATGGCAAAGTGGGAGACGCAGGAAACTGCATGTGATTGCGGTGTCGTTATTCTTCACGTATATGAAAAAAATGCACCGTGTTAGTGATGTAAAGATCAATCATTCATGTCCATCGTACACTCATTCCCTACCCTGCAATTATTTGGTACAGCAGGTGAACGAGACGACCAGGAGACCGTCGAGACGTAGGCGGATAGATAGATAGATAGATAGATAGATAGATAGATAGATAGATAGATAGATAGATAGATAGATAGATAGATAGATAGATAGATAGATACGGCCAAAGTGATTTTAGTTCTGAAAGGCTTCGCATTAGAACAAAATGCACCCTAGGCAGTAATTCACGGGTCTCGGAGACGTCCTGTGGTTTTAAGTGATGTTCACTCTGAACATATCACAGCAAGCGGTCCGGTAAATTAGCCCTTAACGCAATGATCCTGCGGTTACAAGCTGTGAAATATGGCCCCGTAATATGGCCGCCTACACTTCCTATTGCTACACTTGCGCCTCATGCATTTTGCATGAACTTGTCATTACGTAACTTTTACTAGATCGCCAGGGTTCAATCAGAAAGAATGCGTTATTATGAGCGAAGTGTCTTGGTCTGCTGAGACATAGTAGGCTAAATAAAACGCGCTCGCGCGCGTCTCACGAATTGTGTCATATGCTGCAGAAATGCGCCGAGTAAGATTCAGTGTGGATGCCATTTTTCAGTTAAATTTGAGGACGGCATGATTACTCACCACAGCAGCTTAGGCGAAAAAGAGCAGCGGATGCAAATATAAGGCACTGTACAAAGGTGTGGTAGACTGAAGCTGGATATTATTAATCGAAGTTTTTCGTTGTCCCAAAACACCGCATTTATATGTTCAGCGCAGGAGCGACATCGAAACAGTTCCTGTTGGAATATGACGTAATGTGCATTGTTCAACTGAGAAACAAATTTCGAACAGCATCGGTCCTGTGCCGAAGCAGTGGAACAGGAGATCGCTCATCACTCTATTTCGGGCTATGCGAACAAAATCCAGCTGCATAGCTGCATGCACGGCCCTTGACATGTGCTCCATTCTCTGGACGTTTGTGCCGCTGACTTCCAAGCACACAACAACCTCGCAGAACAAAAGGAGCGAGCACGGTATGCGGAATAATGTTACGGATATTTCACATTGCACTTGGCCAAATCGGTAAGAAAACTCTATTTTCTTTGTTATGAGGGATCCCTTTGTAGGAAAAATAGAACTCTTCATCGGGCATCTACAGATGATTATAATCCTTAACAATACTCTCCCGCTGCATCGATATAGTCGCGAAGCCGTGTGTGCCACATCTGGGAGGCACCCTAAAATTCCTTAACGTGGATGTCTCTCAGGAACGTGGTCACGTGCTCTTGGATGCTTTCCAGCCTCCCTATGCTTTCCTTTCAGCTCTCTCTTCAGTCGGGAAAAAAGAGAGTAGCACGGAACCAGGGTGGCACTGTAAGTGGGATGGGGCCCACCACGGCCTTGCTTCGCGCAAGGAAGTTGGCAACGATGAATTCCGTTTGACTGGCGGCATTGTCATGGGGGAGCTTGACCATATCGCTGATATGAGCTCTCACATGCGCGACCAGGCGTTCCAATCTTTCGAGTACCTCCTGATAAAAGCTGAGTTGACAGTTGCCCCCTGCGACATGTTCGGGGTGTAAGAAATTTGGCGGACGCTTAACCGACGGTCGGAACGTGAGATATCGCGCACACGATTCACATTTTCGTCGGTTATGGTCGTTGGCTGGCGTGCAGAAAGGAGTTCGTCAGCGACCTCCTCCCTCCTCTCCTTGAAAGCCTAGAAGCACCTCCCGCACCCTTTTTGAAGTTGAAGTTGAAGTGGAAGTTTATTTGTTCTTTTCCTTGTTACATGTATTTACACTTTTAGGGACCCAACAAAGCGGTGCTCCTTGATATGCAGTCATCCTGGAAGGCCTCTCGAAGCATTTGGAATGTTTCTGTTGCCTCCTTCCTAAGCTTAAGCAAAACTTTATAGCGTATCGCTGTTCAAGTGAACGCCTCTTCGCGCCGTTTTAAACAATCGAAAAAATGCCCTCCAGATCCCACGCATCGCGGGAGTCAGTCTCATGCAAACAGTCAACGAGGAAACCAATTATGCAGAATTGTGTGGCCTTGAGCCAAGTGTTGCAACTAGGATCAAGATCTTTGTGCAAAGAGCATGCGTACGCACTTATGATTATGCTTAACGTGGGCTAACATGAAACCTCGACGTCAACGTGGCGACTGAGTCATCCCTCATCGTGCGATGTAACCTTGACACTCACGCTAGTCCAAAGCATAGATGTCTCTTGTGGAAGAAAATATACACTGTACGATGCGTTGATGTCTTATAAGCGTAATTCCTTGCAGTATTCTTACTAAATCGAGCGAAGACCCACAAAGGCATACAGAATCGTACCAGAACATATGTGTTGCTGTGATGCTGCTTATCATGCACTGCAAGAGCAATTCGCGTTACAAAAGCACCACCAAAACAATTCCAAGCTCCATAAGTTTACTTACCCTATATATCGTGAGGGGGGACCTACCCTTGCCTAATGGTAGTGTGTTTCCTTGGCACCTCAAGGGATCGTGTGCGACGTCGATTTACTCACTGGCAAGTTGCATGAGTGTCTGTGTGTTTATGTTTACATTTCAATGGCTAGTGATGACAAGCGGTGCTCCTTCTTTGTTTTAAGAGTGGGTCCATTTAGCCGGTCGTTCGGTGCGCGCAGCGATCCTCCAGGCAGTGAACTATGTGAGGTGACAAAAACAACCCGGGATCGCACTGTTGTTAATCTCGACGTACATAGTGAGTACATCATGTCAGTCACGCAGAACCAGTCATTCGTGTTATTTATTTATTTATTTATTTATTTATTTATTTATTTATTTATTTATTTATTTATTTATTTATTTGTTTGTTTGTTTGTTTGTTTGTTACCTTCAGGCGTCGAAGCATTATAGAGCGGAGCGGGTTATAAGATATGAAAATACAAAACAGCAAAACAAAAAGCCCTATATATCAAACAACAACACTGAAACGTAATAAATATAAAACATAAAGAAATGAACACAGTGAATGCTGTGAAATTGTACAGTACTAGCGGCTAAATATATACAAAATATTAATGCAAAAGAACAAGAAACGACGGCTTCTTGGCACGTACAGAAGAAAGCTGTATGGAGGGTGAATAGATCAGATAGCTATGGAAGGTTATTGCGAAACAGGTAGGCTGATAAAGAATGACAAAAGAGGGAGTGATCAGAAATGGAAACGATGTCACCTGGTAGCTGATTCCAAGCGTTCCATGTGACCGGTATGAAGAAGCAAGGAAATGTGTTGGTGTTGCAAAAAGTCCCTTTAACCTTCTGTTTGTGATCAAACACAAAACGTACCTCCGTAACATTGGGGCATATTAGGTGAAAGATGATTGATTAGGGGCGTTAAACGTCCCAAAGCCAGTTCTGATTATGAGAGACGCCGTAGTGGATGTGTCCAGAAATTTCCACCACCTGAGGTTTTAACGCGCACTGGCATCGCACAGCACACGGGCCTCAACACTTTGCCTACATCGAAATGCAGCCGCCGCAGCCGGGATTCAATTCCGTGACCCTCGGATTAGCAGCCGAGTGCCATGACCACTAGACCACTGTGGGGGGCCACTGGTGCATGAAGCAACCAGGAGAGCAGCGAGACGTGGGCGGATAGATAGATAGATAGATAGATAGATAGATAGATAGATAGATAGATAGATAGATAGATAGATAGATAGATAGATAGATAGATAGATAGATAGATAGATAGATAGATAGATAGATAGATGTTGGGATTCCGGTCAGTCCGCGCTATCGTAAAGGAGCCGACGGACAGAGAAGGCTGGCGACGGGTGGAACGATGCGTATTGACCAGGCAGACGCTGCCGCCAGGGCGACAACAACGCAACCAGTTGGTGTTCTTTCGCGTAAATACAACTGTAGTGAAAAGTCGTTGGCTAATAGTCTAGTGCCATGGGAGCCGGGGATCGGTCACCTACCATCCCGTCACATATTTAGCGCGTACATGCAATGCGTACATATGAGTAGTCTCCGCGCGGCTATTCGTTGACGACTCTATCCTTGACGTTTCGGCGTTTGTTCTTGCTGCTACAGAGCAGCATGCATAGATGAAGTCCTCTTTTGTCGCCGACTTGATTCTTAGGTTCACCTGCAAACAAAGCCTCTGTTAAGCATGAGGGGTCGCTATGTTTTCGTTATTCAGGAGTGGAACCGAAACGAAATCTTGTCAGCAGAATGAAACGAAAACCCTAACCGAACAAATTTGGTTGTAACATTTCTTCCTGAAGATGTCAGCGGGCGCGACATATCAGTAGATGCCTGGGGAGAGTAGCAATTTTTTTCCCGAATTGTGCCACCGTGAATGTGTCAGTCTGCCTGACAGTGGCGTTCAAACCTATAATTCACCGACATTGACAATAACTTGTCATCAGCAGGCGTAATCAGGTTCATCAGCAGGTTCATCAGGTTCATCAGCAGGTTCATCAGGTTCATCAGCAGGCGTAAGGTGCCGGCGCTGGTGTAGTGTAAAGTTCAGCGGTGCCAATTGTGGCGCCTTGATACCGCGTAATTCACAGCGCCACAATGACGCGGGGGGCTCACACTCGGTTGTTTTCGCTACCGCCGAAGGAGACAGCCTCATGTGTGACTAGCATGTGTCGAAATGAACTGCACCAGGGCGTGAAGAAACCTGCACTGGTTTCGAAAATGACGCATTAAACAGTTTTATGTTATATTGCTCCTGATTTTGGCGAGCGTATGGTTTTCATCACTATTTTTCTATGTTTTACAGAGCGAACGGAAAGCGGACAACATAATGACACACACAGAGCTGACAACTGTTTTTATTTCCCCGCACACAGAGATAGATATGCGCATTTTACAAGGAAATAGGAAAAACCGTGCAGATGGGGCATGCATTATGTCGTTCGGCGGAAGACAACCGTCGGCACCAAGTGTTTTGTGACAAAAATTCACACACTTTATCCGACAGAGCTATTGAGGCTACGCTAACACTTGTCTTCACGTTTCATGATTTATTGTGCTTTCAAGTGTGTTAGTACAGCCTCAATAGCTCTATCGGACAAAGAGTGGGAATATCTATCATAAAATACTTGGTATCGACACTTGTCTTCTATGAACAGCAGAATGTGGGCCTCGCCTGCGGTGTTTTTCTGCCATTTCCTTGAAAAATGCGTATATATATATTTGTGTGCGATGGGAAATATAAACAGTTGTCATTCGGCGCTCTGTGTGTCATTATATATTGTCCGTGTGCCGTTGGCGCTGTAAAACTTAGCTGAATGTTGCACCCGCTGGACCAAAACTACATCTTGGTTGTTTCGCTATGTTAGGTCCTCGCCGCACGATGTTTCTTCCAGCTGTCGACTGTGGTACGAAAGTGTGCAACGAAAACGTTGTCTTCATGTACTACATATATTGCTTCGATTTGTGGTCCGCGCTGTTGGCTGTCTCTTTTGCGGGAAGACTTCAGACTTCCATTACATTGTTCTGCAGAAGGTGTAAACATAGAAATTCTGGGAAAGCGTTTCCGCGTGACGCCTGCCATAACAATGGAATGAAACTCTCTGCCTGTACAGGCTCGGCATCGAAGAAACGCGAAAAAAGTTGCTACTGCAAAGGAACTGCAATGTATGCAGCAAAACTGCGTTGTAATATAATTACATGACTCAGCAGTCATGTCCAGCATTAAAAATGCATGCAGCTTGTTTTCCAACAGTAAAACTACGCAAGGATGATTACCTAACCTAGAATTCATGTCGAACTTCTCAATACACGCTGTTGGTTTTTCAAAACGTGCGTGTGTGAGTATGCGTATGTGTGGGTGTGTTTACGGCCACGGTGTGCCCGTCTTTCTCGAGGTCATTTTACTGGTCCATAGGCAAAAACAGGACTATTCAAAAATGCATAATCCAAATAATAATAATAATAATAAAGAGACGAGACGGGGTACCCCAATCCGCCATGTCCCCATGAGGCACTTGCTGTGGACCTCCCCGGGCCTTCACTTCCGTGTTCGCCGACACTGTGCAACACGCCTCAGGCCTCGCCGACTAGCTAACCTAGATCGCCGGATACATGGACCGTTCCACCGTTCACTCCTGCATTTCATAATTGAATCCAATTCATTCGGTTACTTTTCGTGTCAGCTCTTTATGCCACAGAACTGGTTTTCAATTAAAGAAATTTTTTTTCAAGGCTCACAGAAATCCAAGAGACTCAACCAGTCAGAAACAGTCTGAGTGGTTGTCTAGCGGGGTAGTCTAGCGGCTAAGGTACTCGAGCTGCTGATCCGAGAGTCGCGGGATCGAATCCCGGCTGCGGCGGCTGCGTTTCGATCGAGGCGTAATCTTGATGCCCGTGTACTGTGCGATGTCACTGCACGTTCAGGTGGTAGAAATTTCCGGAGCCCTCCACTACGGAGTCTCTCATAATCAAAGACGGATTTGGGACGTAAAACCCTAGAAATCAAGCATCCTGATACTGTAACTTGGGCAATTGATCTATATCTCTGTAATCGCGCAGTTATAAGCACTGTGACTAGGAAATTTCTTTTCATTCAGACTTCTTAACCATACTGAAATTGTGTTGCCAAAGCCACACTGTGTTGTGTTGCCAAGCCAAAGCCAACACTGCAACGCATGCGTAAACAGGATAGTCGGCAGGGTGATCTGCCGTCAGACTTCATCATTTGCAGTGGTACACAGAAGACGGAAGCGCTTTTTATGCGCGGTTGACCCTCACACGTTTATCAGACAGATAAAACAAGCCGCCAATCACGCATGACATTCGAATAATGGCGACAGCAGTGAATATGTTATATAATTCATATCTAATACTGAAAGAAATATAAGTAGACCGACGCGCAGGGACCATCGGCTGTTACGGCCGAGCTCGATAGCCTTTTCTTACTCTTAGAAATAGTCGACATCTGTGTAGTTGCCTTTCATGTAGACGCGGTATGCCTCACTGGGAACATACTGGGACAGAGCGATCGGGACTCGGCTGTTTGCGAAAGCTGAAGTTATTGCCTATTAGATGAAGAAGCTTTCTCACCTGTTGGCGCACTTAGAGTAATTAAATGTGCAGCTATCGCCAGATGCCAATTTGCCGGGTGGTGATACCGATCGGAGGCTTCCTTTTTTTCTTTTTTCTGCGTGAGTTGGGACCCGTTGAGAGCGTCACTAAACGACAGTTATAACTCCGCGGCGATGTAAAATGTTACTCCTTTTTGCACCGACTCCTCCAGACAATTAACACTACAGCAAAACTATCACCGGAGTAATTGATAGACGTGACGTTGCGGGTCTAAGCTAAGCGCGGGAAAATTCACAAATGAGCTCGCAACGATGAAGTGTGGCGAAGCCGTAAATGTTCCCCTGAGTCCTCACACCTAGCGAAATCCACTAATACTGGACGCAGTGCAGAGCGTGTGTCTCTGAAACCAGCGCCAGCATCTCTTTAGCTGCTTCCAGTGTGTTCCGCAGTCGTGCCAGTGCGCAGTGTCCGAGTGTACAACGCTCTTCATCGGGCCTCTCCCTTGTACTTGTAACATTTCAGCTATGCCAGCTTGTCCCAGTGCAATGCCAGTGCTGCCAGCATCCCAGTGTGTACCGCCCAGGTAAGTGTCACCGTTCCCAGTGGGTTTCCAGCGCTCCCAGTGCGGAAAACGTACTGGAAATGCACTGGGCGCGCTCCTTTTTGCAATAGGTTTGGCCTTCTCTTGATCACCTTAGAATTTTGAAATATGAATCGATGGATGATGTGGTCTGTCCTGTAATTATTTACCTAATTTCACCTGTTCGTACATTAACATCTTGAGGGATGCTGCAACCAATATTCCACCGCTAGCATTTATAGTTAATATTGAGAAATGAAGCGCATGAGGCACGCAATGTTTACATGCGTGCCATCACCTTTAACGTTGGCAGAATTCATTGGCAGTATCACAAATATCTGCAGCTTCAAACGTTTTAATAACATCTCGTGTAAGAGCGACTGGAAATCCAGAATACTGCGATGCACCTCTTTTCTTTGAATGTGCAAAAGAAACGCGTAAATCCAGTGCACGTTTTTTGCACTTGGGCTACTTGAAGGTATTTTGGAATGGTTAACGGGCTTCTCTATAAGTGCGATGCCCACAACAGCCTAATTTTTGCTTTCTGTGGCACTTTCCCTGCGTTTTTTATCGCAGTGAAGGTTTATATGACTCGGTAAAGATTGAAAAGTGTACTCAATAGTACGGACTCGCGTGTATTAGTGGTATTCACTGGGCCGAACGTTTCTTATCACAGTTACTTTAAAAAAATGTCACAGCCTTCGCTACTGCTAAACAAAAACCAAAAATGCGCCGTAAATATGACCGAGCCTTTAAAACAATATTTTCGCAACAACAAACTATTCCGATTTTCATTTTCTCCTAAGTAACAAGGCAATGGAATGCGCCTGAGCTAGTCGCTGTAGCCCAGACAACACTCGAAAAGTTCCCAGAAAGAATTGAGCATATCATCCCGAATCCCCCACGCCCCTAATACCACTCTATTTGTATGCGCCCGATTGATTTAATTGATTTGTGGGGTTTAAGATCCCAAAACCAACTCTGATAGGAGAGACACTGTAGCGGAAGTCTCCGGAAATTTAGACCACCGGGGGTTCTTTAACGTGCGCTGACATCGTACAGTACATGGGCTCCAACACGCCTCCATCGAAATGCAGCCGGCGAGGCCGGGGATGCGATCCCACGGCCGTCGGTTCAGCAGCCGAGTGTCATAACCACTAAACCACCGTGGCGGGGCTTCTGTAACCTATAACCTTTTATATTCAGACAGTTGTTTGCTTCATTTGTAACTATATCCGGATTTTGAAACCACTGTAATGTACTATGTTCACACACGCAAACACACACACACGCACACACAAACACACACGCACGCACATATATATACATATGTGTGTGTGTGTATCAGTGCACGTTAAAGAACCCCAGGTGGTAAAGATTTCCGCAGTCCGGCACTAGGGCGTCTCTCATAATCATAGGTGCCTTTGCGGCGTAAAACCGCAGAAATCAGAAAGTTTACGTTGACGCCTGCCAAACTAGACTAGGAGCCGTACTCACGCAAATTCAAGACGGGAAGCAGCGGGTCATTGAGTACGCAAGCCGATCGCTCAACGACCACGATTCAAAGCTGCACCCCAATGTCCTTGAATGTGTGGCCCTGCACTAACAAGAACGGAAAAATTTACTCTTTACCTGCGAGGAGGACCACGATTCACCGTATTCACCGAGAGCTTCAGCTTAACATACCTCGTACAGAAGGGAGCGACAAAGCGCCAATTAGCTCGCAGGACGCTCGACCTCGCTGAATGCACATTTGATGTAATACATCGTCCTGGTAGACTGAACGGAGCCGCAGACGCTCTCTCACGATTGGAAGAGACAAGAACGTCAGGAGACGTCTCCTAATAGAGGATGTGGCGAGACATGTGCTTTTACGAACGTTGGTTTTTCGCAATCACGATAGGTTGAAGCACTTTCGCCAAGGACACTGAATATATCAGGCTAATGAAGAGAAAAAAGGCAAGAGCTTCTACTTGATAGATGACCGCATCCGAACGAGACAGAAGACAGAAAAAGGCCGCACCGTCAAGAAAATTGATGTCTCAGGAGCGCTGCGAGACACTGTGATGAAGATATTCTAGGACAGCAATTGAAGAAGAAGATATTCCAGGATGAAGATGAAGATATTCCAGGACAGTTGTCAAGCGAGCAATGCTCCAACGAAAGGAAGCGAAGGTTGTTTGAACCCGCGAGATGTGCCAAACGACCCTGACACTATCATATCACGTCATACCACCGTCACCGTCATATCACCGTCAACGACTCGGAACTTGGACCACATTGGCCCGCTCAACGAAACGGAAGACAAAGGCTATGTATTAGTCTGCATC
Source organism: Hyalomma asiaticum (assembly GCA_013339685.2). Classification (NCBI taxonomy): domain Eukaryota; kingdom Metazoa; phylum Arthropoda; class Arachnida; order Ixodida; family Ixodidae; genus Hyalomma; species Hyalomma asiaticum. Next base: position 65,666,450 of record CM023490.1, on the reverse strand, counting down.
GACCACGCCACATGGTACTTGGATGCTATCATCGTTCCGAGCACGGCATCGACACACTACATCGACTACCTTCTCAACCGATGGGTACCACAATTTGACGTCCCAGAAGTGATTCTGACAGATCAGGCAAGAGGTTTCGTAAACAAAGAGACGGCTTCCTTCAACACTTGAAACTATCGCCATATTGGTCTAAAGCGCAAGGCCTCGCGGAAAGAATGGTCGCTACATTGAAGCCAGTTCTGAAAAAAGTGCTCAGTCAAGCACAGAGCTGGGAACGTGGACTTGCTGACGCCGTCTTCGCCATCAATGTAGCAATGTCTGCGCAAAGCGGATATAGTGCATTATGGTTAAAGCACGCCACCACCCCAGGGTAGCTTGCTTTAACCAGCTCATGGTAGCGTGCTTTAATTGATATTGGATCAATTCACAGTAACATCGAAAAGTCCGCACGTTTGGTAGCCTAGCAGTGGCGCGCAGCGACGCTAAGGAAAAGCTGAAGGTGAGCCAGGAGTCCTCGAGAAAACGCTACAACGCAAAGTGCAACCCTCTGAATTTCAAAGTTGGCGACAAGTGTTATGCGCCATCGGTTCTCGCCGCTGGACTTTGGACCCTCACTTTGAAGGACCGTAGGAAATTGTTGGTTTACTGTGAAAGAACATCGCCCTCATCTGACGAACTACGGCATCGTGGAGCGACGGCTATAAAGCCATCAACATCGAACAGTTGCGTTTTTACCTTGAGTGAAGGGATGCCGCCGCCGAACTTGCTGACACCAGCATCGCTCTTCGGTCTGCGCGTGGAGCTGAGGACAGCTGCATCTAAAACGGAGAGTGTCAGTGCCGGAGCATGGCTGTTTCGTTTTCTCTGTGTGTATGTTCATTTTTGGGCAAACACCGTTCGCCTGGCACGCGCGGTGGCTGGCGTGTGTTTATGTTACCGGGGCGCGTCGCCGCCGAAAGGCAATACGCTTTTGCGCGCGCTGCTTTCGTGGTGCTAACCCCCTGGGTTCAAAGTTTGTCTCCGCCTAAGAGCCTGGGAGAAAACGCCCGACGATACAGTAAGCTCCGAGGCACGAACTGGCACAGATCGTGACAGCAGACCGAATGTACTGCAACTGTTTCGTTTAATAGAGTTATTCATTTCGACCTTTGAATTGTTCTGCTTTGTTCTTTACCCTGACAGTTTAGTAGAAGCGGGTGCCAAGGCAAGGTTGCGACGAGGGTAACCGCGAATTCGATTAGCGGAATTAGTGTCGTGTGCGACCAGGTTAAATCAGGTGAAATTTGAACACCTAAGTATTTAGTAGTGTTAGCGGCGGCTACGGGGAAATTGTATAATGTGTAATTGTTAGCAATGTAGTCTTTGCGTCGATGAAGAGTCATTAGAAAAAGTTTTGTTTATATTTAGGGACATTAACGAGCCTTCACACCATTCCTGTGTAGTGGTAAGACCTGACTGTAAAACTGAAGAACGCAAGGCATTAGATACAGGGTGATATAGCACGCAGTCATCAGCGAACAGTCTGATATTAGAGTTGATATTATGTGGCGGGTTGTTAATGTAAACTCAGAAAAGGAGGGGGCAGAGTATGGCACCTTGCGGAACGCCGGAGTTAATACGAGAGAGGGGAGATTTGCAGGAGTTAGCAAAAACAAACTGCTGGCGATGGGTCAACAATTCCCGAATCAAGTTGAGCAGGGATCGGTCTAAGTCACGGAGCAAGAATTCTTGAGGAGGGGAAACAGCGCTGGCTCGGGCGGCCCGATAAAGTCACGCCGTAGGGCACCGCCCCGACGCGCCCTCTATTGTGCGAGTCGTCTCGCGGAGAAAGAGGAACGCGCCTCGAGCTCTCCACGGAAGCTTGCCGGTTCATTCTTGTAAGGCCAACGAGCGCCAATTCATCGCAGTGGATGCTTTTCTTGCGCGCCCTCGGTGGCTGCAAATTATCTGAACGAAAACAGAGTGTCGCATACACAATTACCTGCACAGTACCTCTAGTGGAAGGCGAAATGTATAATTCTTTTACTGTATAACGCGAGATCGGTTGGTTCGGTCGGCGCCAGAACTATCGGTACGACGTGCTTTCTTTTGCTTCAACTACACATACCCCACTGTTTGCTTCTTTATTGTTCAAGGCAATGGACTCGTGGCAAAGGGACTTGAGAGGACGCACCATCTCATTTTTTTCCTCGTGGCAAGCAGCGAGCATATTTGTGTCTTAATTGACAACTGCACGTAGTAGCGGAGGGCTCGGGAAGTGTTGACCATCCGGTGTTCTTTTGATGTGCACTGATACCGCGCAGTATACGGGCCTCTCGCATTTTCGCCTTTTTCGAAAATGCGACCGCCGTGGCCGGGATCTAATCCTCGTCATTCCGGTCAGCAGCCGATGTGTTTATCACGACGTCATGTGTTTATATGTGCCTGTAAACCATACTTTTAACATTCGCTCAGTTCCGATAATCAGTTCTTTTGTTTTTCCCCCTCAGCCGGGCCATATGTCCACATTTGCATATTATTGGCACCTAGTAACACTGGGGCGGCCTTTGACAAGACGCTCGGGTGCAACATGTGTAACTGCGCGATGGACTTTACTAACATTGCCGACCTTTTTAAAGTGCACATGTAACGTTGTCGCGTTTCTTTGTCTTTGTGCATTCCGTATAAATGTGTGTGCCGCACAGCAAGTACGAAGCTCACAACGAACTACTTACCGGAATCTCACTGTTAAGTGTAACATATGTTTAAAAACTAGACTGCTATAAGGGAAGCGAAGTAAGCATTTTCAATGAAGATTTCATTTTATGTGCACAAAATGTCTAATGGACCTCGTTATTTTGCATCTTTTCCAGGAAATATTTTTCCGGTGAAGCAGTGAGAGTTGCTGGCCCACCATTTTTTCCACAAGATCGAGCATGGGAAGGCTTCTCTGTGCCTCAGAATGTGCTCGATCAAATTCGCATACCTTTGAGACTATGAATGAACAATGGGACTTGTGTGGTTGGCTATACACAAACTGCTGGCAAGGATTTGCAAACACTCCACTGCGGAAAACGTAGCACTTTTTAAAGACCCCTGTGGAAACTCCTCCAATTCAACCTTCATTAAACGTTCACTGCTTCACAGCCTACTCAGCTTTCATTTAAGCTCATGCTACTTACTAATTGGCTCAAATGTCGGCAATACTTAAATGCACGTCTTTGCTTAGGTCAAAGGGGCTTTCCAGCCATGGTGCTTGGTATTCATTTATTTGGAATAATAATATCTCTCGTGTTTGGAATCTTCGTATTTGGAATAATAAAATCTCTCGGAATAATAAAGTCTCTCGTGTTAACTCCGCTAACGCCGGAGTTAACACGAGAGAGGGGAGATTTGCAGGAGTTAGCAAAAACAAACTGCTGGCGATGGGTCAAGAATTCGCGAATCAAGTTGAGCACGGACCGGTCTAAGTCACAGAGCAAGAATTCTTGAGGAGGGGAAACAGCGCTGGCTCGGGCGGCCCGATAAAGTCACGCCGTAGCGCACCGCCCCGACGCTCCCTCTATTGTGCGAGTCGTCTCGCGGAGAAAGAGGAACGCGCGTCGAGCTCTCCACGGAAGCTTGCCGGTTTATTCTTGTAAGGCCAACGAGCGCGAATTGATCGCAGTGGATGCTTTTCTTGCGCGCCCTCGGTGGCTGCAAATTATCTGAACGAAAACAGAGTGTCGCATACACAATTACCTGCACAGTACCTCTAGTGGAAGGCGAAATGTATAATTCTTTTACTGTATAACGCGAGATCGGTTGGTTAGGTCGGCACCAGAACTATCGGTACGACGTAATTTCTTTTGCTTCAACTACACATACCCCACTGTTTGCTTCTTTATTGTTCAAGGCGATAGACTCGTGGCAAAGGGACTTGAGAGGACGCACCATCTCATTTTTTTCCTCGTGGCAAGCAGCGAGCATATTTGTGTCTTAATTGACAACTGCACGTTCTCCGCACTTGACGACAGGTCCGGTGGCCCGTGTGGTTCTTTTCTTTGTTTTTTTTTTTGTTTGGTGCAAACAGTAACCAGGTAGCTGAACCAGCGGTTTACCCGGAATTTCAATTTTTTAGGGGGGGGGGGTGGTATTACCCAAGGCGTAACCAGTATCTGGGGGATGTGGATACGAACTGGTTGCTTATCTGAAGAATAGTAGGGGCGAAGCTCCTCTTAGTCTAACCTTGTCACGCGTCAGGCGTCAGTCGTCAGCCGTCAGGTGTAACCCGCGTGCCGGGAGGCACGCGCTCGCCCTCGGCGCGTGCCTCTGCTGTCTTGTGTGAGAGAGAGAGCGAGAGACAGAGAGAGAGCAAAAGGCGCGCGTTGGCTATGGAAACGCTCTTTCTTAGAGGAACACTACCAGCTCGCAAAGAAGGAGAACGCGGCCTCACCCGCGAGAGACAAGCAGGGAGCGTCTCCTAGCGAGTTCCTTGATTGAGAAATACCGACTGCTCGCGTTGGAGGAGCGTTCACCGCCAACCCATATATATATATATATATATGCACTGGATCTTGACTTGCAATGAAGTGCCGGTGGGAGATTTCACTTGTGCGTAGTTGAACCATGAGGATTCGTAGCGTGCGCGTTAACTAAACTAATCCGGAACTCGGCACGATCTACGATGAACTCCAGAGCTTTGTACACTAATCATCATTCACTCCGTGGATATGATGTAATTTTTTAGGGGTATGTGAGGACACAACGGGTGCTGTAAGAGGAGTGTTAAGATGGGCGAGGGAGGCGGGGGGTATAAATCTCTGGCTGAGACAGCGCGGAAATATTGACCGAACGGCATCTAGTTACAATACAAGCTGTTTCAGTTTGTGGGAGCCATCGCCACCAAGCTCGTTTAACATCGACACATTATGTGACTGGCCGAGAAACGCTTCTCGCGAACATAGCCACGGAACATGAGTCCTTGGTCTTTCCTTGCTATTGAACGAGCGTACAGCTCCAATTCCACTGAGCCAATGGGAATTTTAATGTAATCAGTTTCACCTTGCAGGATGAACCGATGTGAAGGTTTGGCACAACACATTACCCCCGCTAAAACGGCACTGGTGGCAATACTGAACGCACGCATTTGTTGCAACACGAAAAGCGCGCGCAAAGTTTGAGGAGCCGACCCCGCCGCAGGCTGCGGAACCCCGTGAGAGATAGGGTCAGAAGATCACGAAGAATACGCGCAGCTTTCAGTGCATTTCTTCCCAAGGCCATTTACCCATGTGTGTCCACAACACGCCAGCGAGTGGCTTCCAGCGGCATGCGTCGTCTGCTCTGGAGTGACTGCAAGCAGCTCGTTCCAAACGCTGCGCGGCACGTAATTGGGCCAGGATTTATTGCGAACTGCAGCTAAAATGTCCGCCACTCCTGTTTATTGATGCTATAGACTGAAAACTGAGAAAATTTACAATATATGAGACGGTAACGCGATTATTGTGCGTCGCGCATATAAGATGACATGTAAACGATGGCAACAGGCCGGCAGCGTCATCTGTCGTGATGCGCAGGAAACTCCACTTCCTCCTCGCCCAAGCGTTACATTAGGAGGCCACCGCCGCGCACTGCCGTGGCATAGCAGTTTCCTCTCCTCAAATACTTCTTTGGTCTAAGTTCAGGCATGGAAGTTTAATAAGTAGTAAGTGACGAAGGGAAAGCTTATCAAATGCTTTTTCGAAATCAAGAAATATGGCATCATTTGGGATATTATTATCAAGGTGCGAGTGGGTTTCATGGAGCAAGAGCGCTAGTTGGGTTTCATAAGAATGGCCTGGACGCAAACCATTCTTATTAGGATGAAAAAAATTGTTAGCAGACAAAAAGTGCCCTACTTCAGAGCACACGATATGCTCCATTATTTTCCAACAGGCACTGGTTATGGATATGGGACGATAATTGTTAGGAGACGATTTTTCTTGTAGACAGGAATGACCTTCCCTATCCCCCAGTCGTCCGGAACTGGACCTGCATCTAGTGATTGCTGAAACATTAGTGATAATGTAAGAGTGGTTACATGTTTCGTGTTCTTGAGCTCCTTGGTATTGATACCGTCTGTTCCAGGAGCTCTTATGTAATTTGTCGATGATATGAACAATGCCACTTGGGCTAAAGATAATACAATTCATTAGTGAATGCGCGAAAGACGGGAATGAAGGAACGTTCTGTGGGGTTTCAGGGGTGAAAACGGAGCAAAAGGTATTGTTTGGTATATTAGCGACATCTTTGGCATTGGGACAATCATTATAATCGATTAGCGAAATACCGTCCATCTCTTCAGATTTAATAGTTCCAGAACCGTCTGGTGTTATTGCGTAGCAAAAGTAGGTAGTGCGTTGCCGTAAAAGTCGCTCTAATTTCGCGTGATTGAAGTAACATAAACCTTGGCCGCAGTGAAGTACCTCGCCCAAGCAGTTAGAATTTGGAACGTTTCGCAGATCTGAATAATCTTCTTTCTTACTGTTAAGCATTTTTGCTTACCGTTAAACCACGAAGACTGTGCTCGAACTTTAACGGTAATTGGGGGGACATATTTTGCTTTTAGACGTAACATCTCATTTTTAAACAATGACCAATTAGTTTCAATAGAGCGTGTCTGATAATGACTTTCGAATCCATCGCAAAAGACTAGTTCACCAAGCATAGAAGCGTACTCGCCTTAATCGTAGTTTCAGAGTTCTTTAAGTTTTCTTGATTTTGTTGATATAACTGGACAAGGTACCACGAATATTACAGTGATCATTTAATGTTAGAAGATAAGTCAGTGAGGAACAGATGTCGGCGTGTTTTGTAAAAAGCAGGCCGAGAATGTTTGAAGGAATCATGTCAAATGCGTGTTGGTTCACTCACAAGTTGGGACAGCCGAAATGTAAGACATGTGCTCAGGAAATCACTTTCAATGCTATTTCTTCACAGTGTGACAGCAGGGTTAGTCCAGTTGATCAAAGGAAATTTGAAGTCACCGAAGATAACGATAGGAGAGCTAGAAAAGGTTTTTTGTACGGTTTGCAAGCGTTCATGAAAGTTCAGGTTGAACGAGCTGCCGCTGTTAGGTGCTCGATAACATACACTGACGAGCCTAAGCGTAACGTTGCATTACAGCATATGCATAAGAATTCGAGATTAGACGACACGTTTGCTAACGTGCAAAGCAAGGATCCGTCAGTGGCAATAAGAACGCCACCGCCACGCGAGTTGCCAGGTCTATCTTTACGAAATATATCAAAATTTGGAAATGATGGTAACAACTCGGAATCTACGATAGACGAATTAAGCCACGTTTCGGTTTCGGTAAAAAGAAAGGCTGTGGTAATAGATGCAGCCTTTCACAGGATTGAGTGACACATGGTGACTAATGCGACATGGACAGAGACGCAAGGGAGGAGCAATTGCCGGCCAGGTCTGCCAGGATAACACCGCCTGTAGCCATAACATCACTATCAATATCACTATCACGTAATAGCTTGTACACATATAATTAGCGCTGATACTGCGGCTCCAGTGCAGCGAGAGCTAAGCAGCAAGCCAGGCGTCAACCTGCGATATCACTCCGACACATGCTTATCGACAGTTATTTCAGCGAACCATGAACAATTGCACCGCCGTATTTGCAGATGTATTTATTATCGAACCTATAAAGCCACACACAGCTACGTATGACCTGCTTTTACAATATATCACTTTATTCAAGCACCAGCCTTCAGTTCAAACACCAATTGCAGGTTAGCTGAGTGAGTGGGTAAATGCACTACGATGCAGTTCACTAATCCGCTGTGCTTTGTGGTCCAGGTTACGGGCGGTACCGCTATATTCAGCGAAAAGTGATACCAGCAAGCTGTCCTGTCAACCCAACGACTCGGAAAAGTAGGCCTGGCTGCGCGACAGACAGGTTTTAGGGGCGAAGCTCCTTAGGGCGTGGGTCTGTCCTTCCCTCGATGTTTCTAGCCACCGGTAGTTTCTGAAGCGCTCACTAGATGGCGCTAGTATGTCTACATATAATGCGCCCGAATCCCAGCATTTGCTCGCTTCATCCAGATGTATGGGAACGCGTAGTATGGGAGTCCGTCCGTCCGTCCGTCTGTCCGTCCGTCCGTCTGCCCGTCCGCCTGCCTGTCCGTCCGTCCGTCCGTCCGTCTGTCTGTCCGTCTGTCTGTCCGTCTGTCTGTCTGTCTCTCTGTCTGTCTGTCTGTCTGTCCGTCTGCCTGCCCGTCCGTCTGTCTGTCTGTCCGTCTGTCCGTCCGTCCGAGCACTGCGGTGCTGCTTAGCTAGTACGTGAATTAATGAATAGATGGCGCGGAGGCGCTCGCTGTGTGCTAGGGCGCGGGCGTGAGCGGATGTGCGTTAGAGAGCTCGTTTCGCAGAAATACCGCCGTCGGTGTCGGTGTTTCTACGTGACCGAAAAATCGAGAACGATGCAAATAAAATAAACAATAGAAGTCTTCTGTCCCAATAAGGATCGAACCCGGGCCGTTTTCGTGGCAAGCAGGTGTCCTACCACAAAGCCACGATGTTACTTGGGACTTCCAAGGAAAAAACTACATAAACGTCAGGTAGGGAACGGAATCTCCTTAACGCATTTTGTTCGGCAGGTGTTACGACGAAAATGAGCCCATTCGGCGATTTGTAGGAGGATTAAACTTTATTGAGCATATCATGCAAACAGCAAACATTAGATAATGTGCTGCCATCTGTGAGACATTGTGAAAAACATGTCTCGACTACCACGGCCTCCGAGACGGCGGGCGCACCCGCCATCTCGGAGGCCAGGCGACTACAGCAGAGCCTATATGGTTCCGCCGTTCTACGACAGGGAATATATTGACACATGGCGTCTTTTCATCCAAAGCGACAGACGCGCGCTCTTAGCATTTCTATCTTCGGCTTGGGCCTACGCATGTGTAACAATAGGCATCTTGTATGAACGCGCGTCAATGATGCTGCGGCGTTCGACTTTCATCCTTAGTGTCGACGCCTTCTTAAGGAGCGTCCACCTCGAACTCTGCGAGGTAGAAAACGGCGTGCGTCGCCGAGCCGTGGTGTTCTTTCTCTTGTGACCCGCCGAAAGACAGCTGCGCCTGTCGTCGCTACCACCACCGAATTAGGTCAAGGTCTCCAATAAAGTGGCTGCCCCAAGACGCCCTCTACGTCTGGCTCTTCTAGTCACAATACTACGCGACAATATCATATCAAGCAAACAGCAAGTATTAGATAATGTGCTGTTTGCCATTTCACCGACCACAAGGCGATGCTTGTGGCGGTTGGCCGGAAGATGTCGCCCGAAGGATAACGCAAGAAGGACGGCAGAATATGACCATTTACGAATGAAAGTGTCACGCCCACGCGCAGTTCATAATACAGGACCATGTGACTACATCACTGTAGAATATTTTCATGAAGTTGATATAAAAGTGCTATTAAATAGATCGAAAACCTCTACCATTACTATAGATATGTCGCGCGCGTGCGTGTGGTGTCTGTCTGTGCGCATGTGTGTGTGTGTGTAACAACACACAATAATAAGTATGCACTGAGTGGTTGAAGTGCACACAGGGGCGGATTTCGCTATCGCGTTCAACTCTTAAAGGCGAAGCTTAAGGGTCTCCCAATTTTTTCGAGGTCTCCGGAACGACAGCGGCAGATAAGTTTTCTTGCATGAATTGAGCTTGCTTTTCTAGTATAGGTCATTAGCATAAACTATATTTGTGGTTATTAGTTGGTACGGTTTTTTGGGGGTCCGTAACTTGCTTTTTGGATTTTTTTCTTTCCTTTTTCTTCCTTCACGTGGATGAGGTGCACGTACACCCACCACGAGTGTTTTGAAGTGTGGGCTATCCATTGAGTTTTTGGGTACGCATTGTCTTAGGGAAGTGTTTGTAGTACCGAGGGAAGTGTTTATACTTAGGGTTTATACTTAAGGAGGTGTTTGTACACTCTTAGCTGCAGTAGAGTGCTGGGCACTCCTTTCGGCAGAGTAAACGCCTGTCCCATATTTCACTTTCTTTTCAGGAGTGCTGGGCACTCTCTGTAGCACAGAGTGCGCGCACTCTCTCGCACAGAGTGCACGCACTCTCTCGGACAGAGTTCTCTCACTCTGGCTGAAGGGGAGTGAAGTAATGCTTCTCCGCGGGAGTTCAAGCACTCTTTTCATGAAGGACGTAATGAAAAAAAAGAAAGAAAATGGTGCGGCGCCAAGCTTTCGATCGTACCATGCAACAGCGAATACGTCAAGAGAACGTGCGTAAACGAGAGATCGCATATATAAAACATGCATTCATGCACAACGCACACACAACACAACAACGTTAAGCATATAAACACCCATTGCGCAAAGCATTCAGAGTGTCTCGACTTTTCCTGTACTGCCAGTGAAAATAGCGGTGTTCTGTGTAAATAAGCACTAAATATAGAATTACCCAAAGAACTTGGCACACCTTGGAATAAATGGTGCACGGATATCCTGCAGCTTGGCTCGACTATAATTCCGCACTGCGTAAGAAGCAGTCTCGAAGGAGTCAGGGATACGACGGAACTTCACATTTTCGTGGATGCTAGCTTGAAAGCATATGGCGCATGCGCATATCTGAAGGCAACCAACCAGCAAGGCAAGTCTACTACTACGTTTGCAGCAGCAAAATATAGAGTGGCACCGATGAAATCGCTCACACTGCCTAAGTTCGAGTTAACGGGCGCAGTTGTCGGAGCAAGGCTACTGACGTACATCCCATATGCGGGGGGTTTCCGTCAGTTTCATTGTAATATGTGGACCGACTCCAGCATTGTGCTCAGCTGGATGCGAGGAAGCGGGGAAAAACTCAACCAGTTCACCAAAAATAGAGTGAAGGAAATTGAAGTGTAACAGTCCCGGAAGGATGGCGTTATTGACCAGGACAAGAGAATCGCGAAGACCTGATTACCCGTGGTATGTCTGCAAAGTCTTATTTGGAAAACTGCGTCTAGTGGAGCGCTTCCGAATGGCTCCAGCGAATTAGTTCGGAGGAGCCTACTGAAGCAATCATGGTCTCAGAGGGAGTGTCGAATCTGGAATCTGAGCCTACAGTCTCTAATGTACTCATTGATGCTAAAGGGAAAGACGACGCGTTCATCGATTTAGCGAGATTCCGTGCCTTACAGAAGCTAAGACGCGTCACTGTGCTGGTATTACGCTTTGTTGAAAAGTGCCGACATGCGCCAAAAATCTCTCACGGCAGAGTTTCCACAGCAGAAATTAGGAACGCCGAAGAATTATGGATCCTTCGAGTGCAGAAAGAAGTGTTGAAAGAAGATATTGGTCAGTTGACGCGCGGAAATGCCGCTAAGAAGGATTCTGTGCTAAGAGATCTCCACCCATTCTTCTGTCCCAAGGGACAACTTCGCCTCGCAGAAGATTTCAAGAGATGGAGGGTACTTACCAAAAGAAGTATCCCGTCATTTCGCCTGGTAAACATGAGCTTACGCGATTGATTGTAACAGATGCAGACTGCCGTGTTTTACATGGTAATGTGTCAAGCACAACGATGGAAGCGCTGGAAGCGCGACAAAGATTTTGGGTTGTACATGCTAGACAAGGGGCCCAAAAAGTCATCAACGCCTTCTTTTTGTGCAAAAGATACCGTATATAACCTCCTGATGCTAAGTATATGCCAATACCCATCGACAAAATCAGAATGTTTTGACCGTTCGAAGTGGTGGGCGTAGATTTTGCAGGTCCGTTTTATGTGAAGCAAAGGGAGCTTGTGTCTGGGCCCACGAAGACTTTCGTATTGCTTCTCCTTGCGCGAGTACCAGAGCGCTACACCTTGAACTGACAAGTGGCCTGTCATCAGCGGTTTTCCTCCTTGCGTTTCGCAGATTTCTATCACGCAGAGGATTTCGTCTTACCATTTATTGTGAGAACGCCCTGGTATTCAAGAGAGCATGACGAGACTTGGAAGAGATTTGGAGCGTCATGAATGGATCCCCTTTGCCACTTTCCTTGCTTCCCATGGCATCGAATGGAAGTTTATTGTACCTAGTGCACCATGGTTGGGAGGATGGTGGGAGAGATTGATAAGGCCAATGAAGTCGGCGCTCCGCAAGACACTCGGAAAACAAACGCACGATAGAGAACAGCGAACAAGAATGCTGCTGGAAGTGGAGGCCGTAATTAAGTCGAGGCCACTGATTTATACGTATACGCACGCAAGAGGGCCTCCTCCGATATGTCCAGCCGATTTTTTAGTTGGAAACTCTCTGTTGGCTGAACCGGTGGACGGCGGTGAGGAGTACCAGAACGAAATGTTGCAGGCAAGCCAAGAAGACCCACATGTAATTAGGATAGGAATAACTAAGCCAACCATATTTATGCCATGAATAATTAAGTCGTATCTCTTTAGGCTACGAGTAATTCAGTGAAACGTTGTTAGTATCTAGCTAATTAGGACATGTTCATTAGGCTAAGACTAATAAGCCCCTTTCAAGTTAAGCCTGCTAGTAATTTTTACGCGCCACGCCGAATTAAACACATATAAGGTAAGCGGGAGTAGTCAGCTTAATTAGGTTAAGTATGATTAAGTTGACCAACCTAACTAATGACGACTAATTAGGAGAAGCCTATTTAAGTGCAGCGTTATTCTGTTATGTCACACTTGGCTTAGTGCAAGCGTCGCCTTCTTTTTGTTCTTCTTCGCTTGAAGAACCCTTTTTTTTTCTAGAATAATTGGAACATTTCTGTGTCACTGTAGCTCAAGCAATCGTGAAATGAAAGAAAACCACATCTTTCGCTATTTCAATTTCCCTTAATACAAGCTTTTGCCAATAGCTCTAGTGGAGGTCAGGCGTTGTTGAAGTCAAGTTGTCTAACTGGGCTGGTTAAGTGCCTTGCCCTTCCTAGAGTTTGCAAATAAGAGAGAGAGGTAATCACATTTATGGGTGAATGCGCCGTGTAGGATAGACAAGCTGCTACTTCAACTGAATGCATGCTAAAGCCTTTTCTTCTGCAGCGAATCGTGAAGCGCGAGCGAGAACTCAATACTGAACTATATTTGACTCACTAAGCACCAATGCCAAAGAAAAAAGGAGAGATGCGAAACGCCAAGGAAGTGGGAGTGCGAGGCTCGGTGCTGTTATTGCCCCGTGGAATTGCAGGTTGCGCCTATTTCACATGTAATGTGGACGTTCTGCATGCTTCAACCACTCACACGACATTGGAGCACGTCCATGCAGCCATTTGACAGGAGACAATACTTTCATTTAGCTATCACATGCCTCAAAATGCTCACAACCAAGAGCCGATGTGTACATTTCAATTCGCGCCATCGACCGCCTATCCACACAACCACGGTGACGATGTTGCCACCTGAAAGTCGATGTGGGGGCCAATATACGGAAGTGCATTAGTTTCCAATTCCCAATATTTCAGCGTTCGGCACATTTAAAAACAGCAGAGCGGAAGAGATTATAATGCAGGTGTGTAATGATTAGTGGACGTTCGTCACGCTTGTTTGGGTACGGTCAGACGAAAACGGAATCACGAGGACACGGGAGCGTAGGGAGAAAACAAATTTATGAAACAAGACGGTGGAGATGGGTACGACATGAGCACGGGTGCAATGAATGAGAAATGTTAAAGGAGCAAACAGAAATAGGATTACGGTCTGCGGAATAAGGAGTTCAAGAAACAACTAACGGTGCCTCACTCGTTTGGTCACGACGCAGTCGATCACGAGGACGTGGACAGTCGCCTTGACTCGTCGGTAGGCGAGTTCGCACAGTAGCGTCGGGATGACTCATCGAGGGAGGCAAGTCGCTGTCGCGTCGACTGTCGGCTGCGACACCTTTGAGGATGTGATACCTGCGATACCTTTGAGGATGTGCGCAACCTTTCCGCACATTGTCGTCGACTTTGCGACAGAGTGCGAGCACATCTTGAATGTACGCCACATAGGACTCTGCGCAAGCTTAAGCTCGGCATGCAAGTTCTTTCTGGGCAGCACGACGGCGTCCGATGGGCTTGCCGAATAGGTCAATGAGCTTCTGTTTGCATACGTCCCAGCTGGTAATTTCCTGCTCGTGGTTCAAAAACCATACTTTGGCCGTTCCAGTTCGGTAAAATATGATGTTCGACAGCATTAGGGTCGGGTCCCAATAGTTGCTTTAGCTCACCCGTTCATAGAGTTGAGGCCAATCTTCAACGTCTTTGCCGTCTGAGCCGGAAAATGTACCAGGGTCACGCGGCTGTGTGACGACGACGGGGCGATTAAGGACGGCTGGTCGAGGCATGGTTGGTGATCTACCCGGAGCATCCTCGTCCTCTCCTGCGGTTGGCATTGCAGGTGAAGCCTGTGAACGTCAGCTGCGTAAATCCGTCTTGAGTGTGGGAGAACCCGCACCTTCCACCAAAATGTTACGGGGAAGAAAGACTCTGGTTAATATATATTCACACGCTTTATACAGTGGACAGAACGTAGGCATACAAGATGGTGCCCCGTCCGCGCGAACATCAGCGAACGTCGTCTTCTTCGGTGCTGTCTCCATTGTCTTCTATCGCAGCGCTTCGTCGCAATATGAAGTCATTCACCGAATAAATGATTGGACTTACGAAGTCACCCCTTACGGACACAAGCGCTTTACTCCAGAGACCGTTCACATAGTTCGAATGAAGCCCTACTATGGAAGACAGTGACGAAGCTCTTCTCATTTTCATGCCCCCCAAAGCGAACGCATCGGGACGATGCGTACTCAGAGGGGGACTAATGTCGCTGAGGCTGCTGCTAAGCGTCGGTGGTAACGAGGGAGCCACGAAGAGCGTCTGCTATCTCGCGTTTCATCTTTCTCCGTAGTGGCGGCGCAACGCGTGCCTCTCGTGCACGCGCACGAGACAGAGATACAAGCCCTGGAGTTCGCCTCGAAGGGACATTAGAAGAAGAGACGTCAGTGTGTGTTGAACGCTTTTAGCGACTCATTTTTGCTAACCCTATTTTCGGGCAGAACTTCGACCATAATAAGCCAGTTCATATACTCTCCTAACGCTACAATACCACGATCCGCGGCTTTCGAAGTAGCGCAGTTCCTCATGCGCCACATCGTACTGTGGCACGGTGCTCCATCCATTGTGATAACAGACACGGGGACAGCATTCACAGCACAGCTGATGGAAGAAGTCTTTGAACTCAGTAACACGAGACACCGCAAGACGACAGCCTACCATCCATAGACGAACGGACTTACCGAGCGATTAAACAAGACGGCCACAGACATGAACTGCATGTACATCGACGTTCAACATAAAGCATCGGACCAGATGTTGCCTTGCGTGACTTTCGCGTATAACACAGCAGCGCAAGAGACGACGCGATTTACACCATTTCGCCTTCTTTATAGTCGGTAAGTCCAGACCATGCTGGACTCTACACTTGGATCGCTACGCTTAGGAAGCTTAGGATCAATGTTAAGTTTACTGAGCTTCAAAAGAAGCAGTTTATGAGAAACCTTGTCAAATGTTTTTGAGAAGTCAAGGAATATGCAGTCGACAATGAAACCCCCGTCAAGGATAGAATTTAGGTCACATGTGTCAATTACCAAAGTTGTGTTTCAAATGAAAATGACCTGCGATATCTATGCTGATGATCTGTGACAAGGGCATTGGACTGTAGAAAAAGTGCGAGGCGAGAGCAAACATGTTACGTAATTCTACATGAAAAGCGCGTGACATGGGTCGACAATTATATGGAGAATGCCTATCCCCAGATTTGTGTAAGGGATCTCATCTTCCCTACCTTCCAGTCTTCCGCAATGCAACCGGTCTGAAGTGATTGCTGAAATATATTTGTGAAAATTATGCGACTTGTACACTTTAGTCCTAATTAAAAACTCGGAATTGAGGTCATCAACTCCACGTGATGAAACTTTTAGGTTTTGAATTATTTGTTCTATGCCGGCAGTATCAAAGACAGTAGGGTTCATTGTTAAAAAATCAGTACTGGCATAGGTAGCAGTTACATGACACACATTTTTCGAAATTAAAGCTGGCTACGACTCCAGTTGAGCTAACAGCATATCTCACGTATTGGCGGCCAACTTTAGAACACGCAAGTATTATCTGGGAGCCGTGTGAGGTTGGATTAATAAATATGGTAGAAAGAGTACAAAAGAGAGCTGCTAGATTCATTCTCTCAAATTACAAATCTACAGAATCATTAACGGAAATGCTACCTCTTCTGCGACTCCCCACTCTAGCTAAGCGTCGACAACTGGCCAGGCTAAAATTCTTTTTTCTACTTTCTAAAAATAAATTAAAATTAGACGTAACACAATACGTATCGCCTCGCAGAACCAGAAGCCTTAGCGGAGTTAATGAATACAAGTACGATGTGCCCCAACAACGTATTAAGCAATATGCCAATTCACTCTTTCCGAAAACAAGAGAATGGAATTCACTGCTTCCAACACTGCTCCGATCTACCATTGCAGAAGACTTTGAGGAAAGACTCAAAAAGTATTTTGTAGAGTCTGAACCATAAGGTTTTATGGTGCTTAAAAACTTTAATAAATGCTTTTATTTTTCTTAACTTCTATGGCTAGGTTGACTAGTTAAATATCCGCGTACCTAATTAATTACTCTGAGCTATAATTGTTTAGAAACTCCGTGCTATAAATAGCATAGCAGCATTTTTGAACTTACTGCAGTGTTAAGCCGTCATGTACGCGTTGTGGTTGTTCGACACAGATGTATTGTATTGCTTGTAACTCGAATTGTTTGACGTTCAACTTTATTAGCTCCAAAACACAAATTAATATATTGCTGTATAACAAGGACTGTTGTATTCCTGGTATTACTGTAACGCACCCCTGTAACGGCCTGAGGGCCAACAGTATTCTGAAATAAATAAAATAAATAAATGCAGGGTTTAAAGCTTTGCGGATTCGTCAACTTGGATGAGTTGATCGCTTGCGTCTTTAAGGGTTAGAGGTGAATTGTCTGTTTTCTTCATTACATTAAAAACCCCTTAGGGTTAGTAATTAAAAGAGGTGATAATGTAGTATTGACAAAAGAAATTATTGGCAAGCTTGAGGGCTTCTTTAAATTCAGCAGCCGCGGTCTGATAAGCATTTCAACGTTCTTGGGTACCGGTTAGCTTTGGAGAGCCAAAAATGTGTATTTTTCTTATTGCCTAGTCTTTTTAGTGATTGACTGAACCATGGCGATTGCCGCTTAGATGTGATGACTAAGCATGGCACATATTTTTCTATGAGTGATAGAAACCTTTTCGTTAAATAAAATCCAATTAGTGTTCACGGGGAGATCATAATTGTTGTGCATGTTTTCACCCAAAAAAGAAAAGAGATCATGATTAATTGCACTGAAATTGGCATATTTATAGTCCACGATATGTTTTTTTGTTTCTACTGTGAGGCACCAAGGCATCAGCAACATTGGACCGCGCTTCGCGCAAGGTTGGAAAAGATTGGATACAATATTGGAACTCCATTTGATAATGGGCCCCGTGCTACACCTAAAACTAGATCAGTCCAATTTTAGCTACCAATTGTCTAACGTTGGAAAAAGTTGGCAAAATGGATTTAGCCAGGAATGTCCATTGTTATTATATTCAATATTCGTAAGCTTGTATACACAATCACTGCTCGAACCGTACTTGATAGCCTTTAATGATGGCTATTCCATCAATTTTTGCCAGCATTCCTCGTTGGATGAGCCAGCATTTCTTGCCAGCCTTCTTTACTGGTGATCAAATATTTCCCCCGCCTTTTTTATTGGCTGTAATTACAACTTCGAGCGTCATCATGCACGCACTCAAATTTGTTTGCCGAGGCTTCTGCCTGTACACAGATAGCGAGGATATCCAGTAAATTATGGGAGTAAGAATACCTTTCTTTCTATTTACTATGCATGGATGTATTGCGAGCTTCTTAAATGAACTTTGTTATGTTCATGCTTCGTCGTAATGATAATAGCATAAAACAGACACAAATGATCAATGCACTTGTATGTCAGTGCAGAAACATATCTTTCGAACACCTACACCAAACAAATACACAAAATGTCTTCTTTGTGACATATTTTATTTTTGAGTTTAGAGAGACATGAGAAAGGATTGAAAAGGAAGTTCTGATGAATCAACAAATCAATATTCATTGTAAGCTTGAAGTCCACTATATACGACCAGTCTCGAGAAAACTATACGCATAAGCACCATAAGCAGGAAGAAGAGGCACAAGAAATCATATGCCTAAAACTATGCGACAAGTTATGGTATACTTATTAATTAATGCAGCAGTTTAAGCTTGAAAGATTCCTCAAATGACTGCACGAACTGCTCAACTGCAGAAATGAACATTTCCTCAAGTAAAGAATATATAAGTGAGTGTTAGGATATGTTGACATGTTTATGCATACAGCATCAGGAACGGAGGGTATGTGGAGACAAACGGACTACTTCTAAATAATCGAAAACAAGTGCATGAAATGACCATGGAAGAGCAAAAGGAAAAGATACGTCTCACGCAAGACAAAAAGAACAAAACATGAAGTCACGAAAAGCAAACAACTCTGCTAAAGGCGACTACTTATTCTTCCGCGATGTATACAACAAAGCCCACCACGCGTGTATTTACAAATAGACAAATCTAAGGAAAATACGAAGTAATACGTGCTATACTAAACCCGGCACACACCAAAATGAGTGAGTGGGCACAACAAAACACACAGTGAGTAAAATGAACGAATGGCTAAAAATCAGTAAAAGCTTCCAGGATAATAGTGCGCGGAGGTGGTGTGTGGTGTTAGTGAACTGTAG
>CM023490.1:65595709-65647538 GCA_013339685.2 Hyalomma asiaticum | reverse complement strand
TCCAATTAGTGTTCACGGGGAGATCATAATTGTTGTGCATGTTTTCACCCAAAAAAGAAAAGAGATCATGATTAATTGCACTGAAATTGGCATATTTATAGTCCACGATATGTTTTTTGTTTCTACTGTGAGGCACCAAGGCATCAGCAACATTGGACCGCGCTTCGCGCAAGGTTGGAAAAGATTGGATACAATATTGGAACTCCATTTGATAATGGGCCCCGTGCTACACCTAAAACTAGATCAGTCCAATTTTAGCTACCAATTGTCTAACGTTGGAAAAAGTTGGCAAAATGGATTTAGCCAGGAATGTCCATTGTTATTATATTCAATATTCGTAAGCTTGTATACACAATCACTGCTCGAACCGTACTTGATAGCCTTTAATGATGGCTATTCCATCAATTTTTGCCAGCATTCCTCGTTGGATGAGCCAGCATTTCTTGCCAGCCTTCTTTACTGGGTGATCAAATATTTCCCCCGCCTTTTTTATTGGCTGTAATTACAACTTCGAGCGTCATCATGCACGCACTCAAATTTGTTTGCCGAGGCTTCTGCCTGTACACAGATAGCGAGGATATCCAGTAAATTATGGGAGTAAGAATACCTTTCTTTTCTATTTACTATGCATGGATGTATTGCGAGCTTCTTAAATGAACTTTGTTATGTTCATGCTTCGTCGTAATGATAATAGCATAAAACAGACACAAATGATCAATGCACTTGTATGTCAGTGCAGAAACATATCTTTCGAACACCTACACCAAACAAATACACAAAATGTCTTCTTGTGACATATTTATTTTGAGTTTAGAGAGACATGAGAAAGGATTGAAAAGGAAGTTCTGATGAATCAACAAATCAATATTCATTGTAAGCTTGAAGTCCACTATATACGACCAGTCTCGAGAAAACTATACGCATAAGCACCATAAGCAGGAAGAAGAGGCACAAGAAATCATATGCCTAAAACTATGCGACAAGTTATGGTATACTTATTAATTAATGCAGCAGTTTAAGCTTGAAAGATTCCTCAAATGACTGCACGAAACTGCTCAACTGCAGAAATGAACATTTCCTCAAGTAAAAGAATATATAAGTGAGTGTTAGGATATGTTGACATGTTTATGCATACAGCATCAGGAACGGAGGGTATGTGGAGACAAACGGACTACTTCTAAATAATCGAAAACCAGGGCATGAAATGACCATGGAAGAGCAAAAGGAAAAGATACGTCTCACGCAAGACAAAAAGAACAAAACATGAAGTCACGAAAAGCAAACAACTCTGCTAAAGGCGACTACTTATTCTTCCGCGATGTATACAACAAAGCCCACCACGCGTGTATTTACAAATAGACAAATCTAAGGAAAATACGAAGTAATACGTGCTATACTAAACCCGGCACACACCAAAATGAGTGAGTGGGCACAACAAAACACACAGTGAGTAAAATGAACGAATGGCTAAAATCAGTAAAAAGCTTCCAGGATAACCTTTAGAAATGTCGGAACACGTTGAGGCTCATCTCTTTAGTTCACGTAAAATGTCCGGTTCAAAGAAGCGTAGGTCTGCAACTTTTTCACTACGCAGAAGCTTGCAGTCGCAAGTTCCGTGCCCGTACGCTACGCAGGGGCTCCGACTTTGTAAACTCGCCAGTTTCAGCAGATATCCGATGCCTGTGTGACACAACTTGTACGTCCGAAAAACCTCTGTAGAGTGAAAGCGGCTTCGCCTGTCTCAACCCCCTGTCGCTACGAAGAAACATGTCAAACAGGTATGCGAAGCAAAACGCATTAGTGCAGCCCGCGCAGCACCTCTCGTGCCGCAGTACGCTTCAATGTTTGGCGGTGCCTGCAGCTGAGGTGGAAGGTTAACAAAAGCTTTTCTTTTCCTTCCAACTTTTTGCATATACCGTGTTTGCTCTTGCATTACTTATACCGTACTTACTCGCGCATACCACGTAAGCCGTGTTTTTTTTCTGCATGAATAGGCATTCAAGAAGGTGCCCAAATTACATGGGAATTTTGCAAAGACTTCCTAAATGATGTACAAAGGATCCTGTCACGGGATGAGCTCAGATGTATCAAATCAGATGTATTACAAAAAAGAACGTACCTTTTACTCAACAGAACGCGTACTTTTACAGCCAAATTTATTCGCGGACTACATTCAAGCATTAGCAGAAAGCTGGCTGTGCAACTCGGAATCGTCGTCACTGGTGCTGTCAGCGGCGTCTCCAAACTCCAGTATAAAACGTGACTCATATTCACTTGTCGACATCTTCATGGCGACACGGCTCTCTGTTATTCGGCAAGCACTATGTTGAATTTGTCTTTTAGGTATCGCGAACATATCGCTACAAAGCATCCAAAATGCGACCGGCCATGGCGAAGCCTGCACTACCAAACACATAATACTGAAAAAGGACAGTGCAAGCCTGTGCCACGTGGCCCTGGTTGTCACATGGCGACAGCATGCCGGCAATATTTTGGAGTAAACCTGACATAAGGATTGGGAGTGCAGAAATTACGCGTGCGCAGAAAGTCACAGTGACAAATATATTATTTAGTATTTGATCTGACATTCCGACTGGAGACCAGCCTTTTTTTGCTGGAACGTCAGAATGAGTAATGTATATATATATATATATATATATATATATATATATATATATATATATATATATATATATATATATACATACATATATATATATATATATATATATATATATATATATATATATATATATATATATATATATATATATATATATATATATATATATATATATAGGTGTGTGTGTATGTGTAGATGTTTCAACTGAAAAAGAAATGATTGCTTCTAATGTGTGCGTGGTACTTCCGAATGGCGCAACATTTATGTCGGGACAGTGTTGTCTGGCAAGCAGCATTGATGAGCTAGAATGACATAGACAGCGAACTTCCATTATTTTAGAAATATTGGTAGGGCAAGAAATACAGTGGCCTGTTATGCGATGCCCGTGGGTTCCAAAGCCATTAACGTACTGCTGGGCATTTTTCACGATATCATGGTGCTGTAGATGCAGTTTGCTCAACTTCTAATGTGCAAGTACTAGCCTATTGCACATACATTTCACTAGAATTTGCGCGAATAAACAATTGCGTAAGTTATAGAGATAATTTTTCCTGTGGAAATGAATACACACACAATGACTTTCTCGAACTCATTCGTGGCACTGAATCGAACTAGTGGTCGCTTGACATTTGTAAAACTGGGGAAATCTTTCTTCCGGATATATTATGTGTACTTACCAATGTTACCAACATTGATGCTACAACTCCTGTGGGTGGACAACATTGCCCGACACGGAACATTAAAGGTCCAACATTGGCAGTGCAGTGAGATTGATTGGGCAATATACACAGCATGCCACCATTACGAAAACCAGCATTGATTATGAGAGACTCCGTAGTGGAGGGCTCCGCAAATTTTTCCCACGTGGATTTCTTGAACGTGCACTGACATCGCACAGTATACGGGCCTCCACATTTCGCCTCCATCGCAATGCAGCAGCCGCCGCCGGCATTCCGTCCCGCGACTCTCGGATCAGCCGTCGAGTGGCATAGCCGCGACACTACTGCGGCGGGGCAAAGTATGAGCTTGTTGACCAAATTTTTAAACCTATATGACGGTCTCTGACTGTTTCAGTCTATTGGATTTGTGTGGGCCGTGAAAAAAACTTTGTTTAATTCGAAACCAGGTTTATGGCATAATGAGCTTGGCACCAAAGGTAACCGAAAGAATCGGATTCATCGATGAAATTCAGGCGAGAACGTCAGAACGGTCCATGTATACATCGATCTAGGTTGGCTAGTCGGCCAGTCCTGAGGCATGTTGCATGGTGTCGACGAACACGGAAGTGAAGGCCCGGGCAGGTCCACAGGACGTGTCTAAGCGGGACACATCGTCTCATGTGGACGTATCGTCTGTTTATTATTATTATTTTTGTTATTACGAATTTTTCAATATTTATGTTTTTGACTATGGACGAGTAAAATGACTTTGAGAAAGATGCCCACACTGTCGCCGTAAACACACCCACACACACACACACACCCACACACACACACACACACACACACACACACACACACACACACACACACACACACACACACACACACACACACGTTTTGGTAAACAAACAGCATGTATTGAGAAGGTCTACATGAATTCTAGGTTAGGTAATCATCCTTGCACACTTTCACTTGTGGAAAACAAGCTACATGCAATCTTAAGGCTGGACATGACTGCCGAGTCACAATGCAGTTTTGCTGCATACATCGCTGTTCCTTTGCGGTGGCAAGATTTTTCGCTGTGCTTGCATGCCGAGTCTGTACATGCAGAGTTTCATTCCATTGTTATGGCAGGTATCAAGCGGGAATGCTTTCCCAGAAAATCTATGTTCGCACCTTCTGCAGAACAATGTAATAGAAGTGTGAAGTCTTTCCGGGAGGGAGAATTCCAACAGCGGGGACAATACACCAAAGCAATACATGCAGTACATGAAGAGAACGCTTTCGTTACACACTTTGGTAAAAAACTCGAGAGTTGGAAGATCTATCGTCTGGCAACGACCGAGCATAGCGAAACAACGAAGGTGTAGCTTTGAGCTAGTAGATGCAACATTCTCCTAAGCTCTAGGGCACACCAACAATATATAATGTCAGACAGGGCGGCGACTAACAACTGTTTTTATTTCCCTTGCACACAAACATATATATATATATATATATATATATATATATATATACGCATTTTTCAAGGAAATAGGAGAAAAACAGTGCAGGTGAGGCACACATTATATTGTTCAGAGAAGACAACTGTCGATTCCAAATATTTTGCGATAGACATTCGCACTGTGTGTCCGATAGAGTTATTGAGGCTGTACTAACCCAGGCAGCACAACAACATTGGACCAACCCTCGTGCAACGTTGGAAAACATTCGACACAATATTGGACCTACATTAGATTTCGGGGCCCATGCTACATTTTAGACTAGATTAGTCCAATGTTTGATACCAGTCATATAACGTTAGAAATATTGGGAAAGAATGGCTTTGGCCAACATTGTCTATCGTTTGTATTTTCAATATTGGTAAGCATGTATAAACAATGGCAGCTCGAGACGTTTTTTCCAGCCTTTATTGTGGGATGTTCCATCATTTGTTGCCAGCATTCATCGTTGGATGAGGCAGCATTTCTTGCCCGCCTTCTTTATTTGCTGATCCTATATTTTCCCCACCTCTTTTATTGGCTATCATGCACGCACTAAAATATGTTTTGCCTATGCTTCTCGCCCTAGGCAAAAAAGTAAGAATATCCAGTAAATTATGGAAGTAACAGTAGCTTTAGTTGGTACTTAGTATGCATGCATGTATTCCCAGCTTGGAAAATGAATTTTGTTACGTTCACACTTCGTGGTTTTGACGATAACATAAAAGAGACATAAATGGTTAATGCACTCGTATGTTAATGCCGGAACGTATCTTTCGACCACATGTACACATACAAATAAGCAAAATTTCCTTTTTGTGGCACGTTTATTCGTGAGTTTAAGAGACATGAGAAGGGATTGAAAAGAAAGTTCTGTTACAATCAACAAGTCAATTTTGACTCTAAGTTTGAAGTCTACTGTATATGATTAGCCTCGAGAAAACTAAACGCATAAGCACCATAAGCAGAAAGAAGAGGCACAAGAAAACATACGCCTAAAGCTATGCGACATGTTATGGTTTACTTGGTTATTAAATGATGGAGCAGCTAAAGCTTGAAAGGTTCCTTAAACTATTGCACGAAACAGCTGAATTGTATAAATCAACATTTACTGAATGTTGGGATACGGTGATGTGTTTCTCCATGCAGGATCCTGAACGGAGGTTATTTGGGCAGAAACCGACGACTTCTAATGAACGGAAAACCAGGAACAAGAAATGACTATTAAAGAGCAAAAGGAAAACATCTGCTTAACGCAAGACAAAAAACATACAAACATGAAAGTCACTCGAACCAAAACAGCTTTGCTAAGAGCGATTACTTCATCTGCCGCGGTATATACAACAAAGCCCACCACGTGTGTATTTATAAATAGAGAAATCTAAAGAAAATACGCAGCAACACGTTGTATAATAAACCCGGCACACGCCAAAATGAGGGAATGGATACAACGGGACGCACAATGAGTAAAATGAACGAATGGCTGAAATTGGTACAAAGCTTTGAGGAAAGCCTTTAGAACAGTCCGAACACATTGAGGCTCCTCTGTTCAGTTAACCTATAACGTCCGGTCGAAAGAAGCCCAGGGCTGCCACTTTCACACTACAGAAGTTTGCAGTCGCGAGTTCCGTGTCCTACTTAGGGGTTCTGACTTCGTAAACTTGCCAGTTTCAGCAGATATCCGATGCCCGTGCCACACAACCTGCACGTCCGAAAAACCTCTGCCGAGTGAAAGCCGCTCCGCCTGCCTCACCCCCGGCTCGTTACGAAAAAACGTGTCAAACAGGTATGCGAAGCCAAACGGATTAGTGCATCCCACGCAGCTCCCCCCCCTGCCGCGATAGGCTTCGATGTTCGGCGGCCTCCTATACCTGCTGGTCGAGGTCAAAAGTTAACAAAGGCTTTTCTTTACCTTCCAACGTTTTGCATATACCGTATTTGCTCATGCACAACTTATAATGTGCTTAGTGGCGCATACCACGCAACTCGTGTTTTCTTTTTCTCCATAAATCTAGAAGTTCTAGAAGGTAAGTAAATTGCACGGGAATTTCGCAAATACTTTCGAAATATCGTGTAACAAATCTTGACGCGTGCTGAGCTGAGATGTATCAAATGAAATGTATCGCAAAAACGAAGGCAGCTTTCACTCAAGAGAACGCGTACTTTAACGGCCAAATTCATCCATGGGCTACATTCAAGCATTAGCGGTTTTGCGACTCGGGATTTGTTGTCACTGGTGCTGTCAGCGGCGTCTCCCAACTCCAGTATCAAGCCTGACTCATAATCACGTGTCGAAATCTTCGAGCCGGCACAGCTCTCAATTAACCGGCAAATGCTATGTTGAATTGGTTTTGTAGGTATTGCCAACATGTGTCTACAAAACAATCAAAATGCGATCGGCTATGGAGAAGCCTGGGCTACCGAACAAGCAATACTGACAAAGGACAGCACTAGCCTACGCCACGTGGCCCTGGATATCATGGGGAGAGCATGCAAGCAATATTTTTGCGTAAACCGTACATAACCTCCTGAGACCCAGAGTGAATTTAGGGTCATGGATTTTGGTTAAACTTTCAGAGCTGCTTTTTCTGAGTGCAAAGGTAAAAAAGTGTGATGTAGTTTTTCAATATATGATGTTACTTGGCTGCAGCACTTTGTCCAGTATATTGGACATTGGGACTCTAGGGGGACTTTTTTGCGTGACAGAATAGGGCATAGTGGGGGCCAGTGTCCGAAAAAAGACATCTCGCAACAGAAATATACTTTTATTTGCTCCTACCAAACTGGGAATACAATTATTAATGGTCGCGTAAGTTCCAGTCACACGGGCCTGTCCACTACAAAAATGTCATATATACGATATCAGGAATTTGGTATATGTGGCTATATATGGCACGTACCCTTATGTGGCCGTATTTGCCCAAATCTTAATAGAGGCATAAGTGGCAATAAAAGGACACCACGAAGAATAGACTGCCATGTATGGCTCTGATACGTAATGTGCAAATAGGGCTACGTAGGCACACGTGCCATATATAGCCAGACATGCATATATGGCCACATATGCATATCTGCCTATATATGGCACGTGTCCGTATTTGGCCAATATGTGTCAGAATCTTACATGGCATTCCTCGAGTTGGTCTTTTAATGCCAGATATGTTTCTATCACGATTTGGGTAAATACGGCCACATACGGGCATGTGCCATGCATAGCCACATATGCCAAATTCCTGATGTCGCCATATATGGCATTTCCGTAAGGGAGCTACCAGCTACAGGAGAAAATACGTGAAGCTTAAACGTAATAAGGAGAGAACTGCAGCGAAAAACGTATTACTCTGTGCAGAGCGCCAAGGGAGCACGCGAGCGTACTGCCGTTTTTTTTTTGTTGTCAATAAGTCCCAATGTCCGTTATATTGGACATTGTCATATACGCAACAGATGCAAAAAAACTAACACATTTTTTGCTCAAATATGAATTCATTTGTGTGCTTCAACCTCTTACGAACACAAATCAATGCTTAAATACGCTTTAAGACATCCAATAATGAATAATGAATAGGAATCCAGTTACTTCTTAGGCGGCAGCCGTAAAAGTCATTCGTGCTCAATCCCGCAATTTTGAGTGCTCCTGAGATGCGGGAAACACACCGACTTAGACCATATTCACTGGATGGCCGCACGGGTCCCACAAGCAGCAGAGAAAATGCTTTCCAGGTGGAGGCAAGCGCTTTGAAAGCCGTAGTGCGCTGTGTCACAATGTCCAATATATGTCCAATTTCCGATTACCGAGTCTGAGGAGGATAAAGTTGGGAGGGCAGAAATTAAGCGCAGACGCTAATTATGCGAGTGCACGTGGTACGTACGTATATATTAACGTTGTTTCAATTGAAAAAGAAATGATTTCTTCGAATATGTCGGTGGTACTTTCCTATGTGAACAACATAGGCGCGACATTATTTACGTCGCAAGCAGCATTGCTGTCCTGTATTGGCGAAATCAGCTAGAATGCCTGGACAGCATACACAGCCTACTTCTATTATTTTGCAAATTTTGCTATGACAACAGGAAAACCGATCTGCTATGCCATGCACGTGGGCTCGGAAGCCACTAACATGCTGCTGGGCATTTTGGATCATGTCCTGGGGTTGTAGATGTAGTTTGCTCAAATTACAATGTGCAAGTTCTAGCATACTTTACACACACTTAGCTAGAACTTGGCAAATAAACTATTGCTTAAATTATGGAGACACAATGACGTTTCTGAACTGACTCGCGGCACCGAGCTAGTGGTCCCTTCATTTTGGTAAAACTGGATATATATCATGTGTACTTGCCAATGTTACCAACTTTGATGCTACCACGCTTGTGTGCGGACAACATTGTCCGACGCAGAACATTGGAAGTCCAACATTGTCGATGCAGTGAGATTGATTGGATAATATATACAGCTTCACCCGCATTACATAACCAATATTGACAGGAGTATGGGGAAACTGACCCATCATTACCATCCTTGTGGACTGGCCCCACCAATAATGTATACTGAATCGCAACTGTTGCCCACTTTTGCCTTCTTTACAGGATGGACGACCCATTATTGCAAATCGAATGGTTACGATGGGCCATTGTTGGAGGCCTTAGTAGCTGGAATTTCAATGCTCGCCTATGAGTGGTATCACAGGGCTTTCATTGGACCTCCGTAAGCCAACAAAGAACAATATTGGCCCGAGTATCTGTGCTGCCTGGAAACACACTTCAAAGCACAATAAACCATGAACCATGATGACAAGCTTTAGTGCAGCCGCAATAGCTTTATCGGACAAAGCGTGTGAATTTTTATCACAAAATAGTTGGTATGGACGGTTGTCCTCCGCTGAACAACATAATGTGTGCCCTATCTGCCCGCTTTTTCCTATTTTCTTGAAAATGCCCGTACATATCTTTGTGCGCTGGGAAACAGAAACAGTTGTTAGGTGTCACTACATTGCTCGCGTTCCTTTCGCGTTGTAAAACTTAGGAAAATAGTGATGGAGACCATACATTCCCTGAAATCAGGATCGAAATAAAATTGTCTAATACGAGGTTTTCGAAGCCGATACGGGTTTCTTCTACGCCCTGGTGCATTTCATTTCGAAACAACCCTGGTCACACGTGATCCTAGCTCCTTCGGCGGTAGCGCAAACAACGAGTGTGAGCGCCCCGAGTCAGTCTGGTGCCGTGAATTACGCGTTATCAAGGCGCCACAGTTGGCACCACTGATGCGTTGCATTATACGAGCGCCGGCACCTTACGCCTGCTGATCAACCAAAGTTAGTGTCAAGCGTCAGTGACTTAAGGTTTGAACGCCACTGTCAGGCAGACTGACACATTCAAGGTGGCAAAATTCGGGAACAATATTGCGACTCTGCCCAGGCATCTACTGAATATGTCGCACCCGCTGACATCTTCAGGACGAAATGTTAGAAAGAAATATATTCGGTTATAGTTTTCGTTTCATTCTGCAAACACATTTTTGTTTCGGTTCCACTCCGGAACAACGAAAACATAACGACCTACCACGGTTATGCATGCTGCTCTGTAGCAGCAACAATAAATGCAGAAACGTCAAGGATAGAGTCGTCCACGAATAGCCGCGCGGACAATGCTCATATGCGCGCATTGCATGTAGGCATTGCATCTACGCATTAACTATGTGACGTGATGGCAGGTAGCTAATCTCCGGCGGCCAAGGCACTAGACCATTAGCCAAGGACTTTTCGCCACCACCCCATGGGCTGCGTCTGCCTAGTCACTACGCATCGGCCGGCTCTTTATGGCAGCGCGGCCTCAACAGAACCCCAACATCTATCTATCTATCTATCTATCTATCTATCTATCTATCTATCTATCTATCTATCTATCTATCTATCTATCTATCTATCTATCCGCCCACGTCTCGATGCTTGGCTGGTCGCTTCTTTCATCTATGCCCCGCCACGGTGGTCTAGTGGTTATGGCACTGCACTGCTGATCGGAAGGCCGTGGGATTGAATCCCCGCCGTGGCGGTTGCATTTCGATGGAGGCGAAATGCTGAGGCCCGTGTGCTGTGCGATGTCAGTGCGCGTTAAAGAACCGAAGGTGGTCGAAACTTCCGGAGACTTCCACTACGGCGTCTCTCATAATCAGAGCTTGTTTTGGCATGTTAAATCCCACTAATCAATCATATTTCAGCTAATATTCGCCAATATTTCGGAGGTACGATCATGTGTCTGATCACAAACGCAAGGTTAAAGGTAGTTCTTGCAACACCAACACATTTTCTTGCTCCTTCATACCGGTCACATCGAACGCTTGGATTCAGCTACCAGGTGACATCGTTTCCATTTCTGATCACTTCGTCTTTCTTAATTCTTTCTCAGCCTACCTATTCCACGATAACCCTCCATATTCACCTAATCTATTCCCCCTCCATACAACTTTCTTTCTCTACGTGCCAAGATGCCGGCGTTTCTTGTTCTTCTGCATTTATATTTTCTTATATATTTTGCAGCTAGTAGAGTACAATTTTACCACATTTACCATGCTCATTTTCTTTATTTTGTATTTCTTACGTTTCACTTTTGTTTCATCGAGGAGAGAAGTTATTTACTTTAGTCTTGTTTCATGTATATATAGGGCGTTTTGTTTTGTTGTTTTGTGTTTTTCATATGTTGTAACCCGCTCCGTTGCATAATGCTTCGTCGCCTGAGGGTAATAAATAAAGAAATGAACAAAAAGAATAACTGTTTTTTACATAACCGACATGATCTACTCACTACGTGCATTGCGATTAACGACAGTGCGATCGCGAGTAGTTTTCAACACCTCACATGGTGC
Organism: Hyalomma asiaticum; assembly: GCA_013339685.2. Classification (NCBI taxonomy): domain Eukaryota; kingdom Metazoa; phylum Arthropoda; class Arachnida; order Ixodida; family Ixodidae; genus Hyalomma; species Hyalomma asiaticum. The sequence goes on along the minus strand of CM023490.1, from coordinate 65,635,910 downwards.
ACTGCCTGGAGGGTGGCCCCACGCACCGAACGACCGCTTAAAGGGACCTGCTCTTAGAACAAGGAAGGGGCACACCGCTTGTCATCACTTGCCATTGAAATGTACACATAAGCACGCAGGCACTCATGGAACTTACCAATCGGTAAATGGATATCGAACACGGTCCCTCGAGGTGCCAAGGAAAGACCCTACAAATAGGCTAGGGTGGCTCCCCCCGCACGATATATAGAGTAAATAAACTTACGGCGCTTGGAATTGTATTGATCGTGCTTTTGTAACGTAAATTGCTCTTGCAATGCGTCATAAGCAGCATCACAGCAACACATATCTTCTGGTACGATTCCGTATGCCTTTGTGGGACTTCGCTCGATGTCGTAAGAATAATTCAAGAAATTACGCTTATGATAATACATCAACGCATTGTATAGCGTATATCTCCTTCCATAAGTAACATCTATGATTTGGACTAGCATGAGTGTCAATATTGCATCGCACGATGAGGGATGATTCAGTAGCCAAGTAGATGTCGAGGTTTCTGGTTAGCCCACGTTAAGCATAATCATAAATGCGTACTCATGCGCTTTGCGCAAACATCTCGATTCTAGTTGCAACATTTGCATCAAAGCCACACAATTCTTCCTAATTGGTTTCGTGTTCGACTGCTTTGCGCGACAGTGACTCCCGCGATGCGTGGGTCCTGGAGGGTATTTTTTCTTCTTCTTAAAACGGCGTGAACAGGCATTTACTTCAACAGCGATACGATATAAAGTTTTGCTTAAGCTTAGCAAGCAGGCAACAGAAACATTCCAAACACTTCAAGAGGCCTTCAAGGAGGACTGCATATGAAAAGTGCGGGAGGTGCCTCTAGACGTTCAAGGAGAGAAGGGAGGAGGTCGCTGACAAACTCCTTTCTAGACGCCCAGCAACGAGCAGAATCGACGAAAATGTGAATCGTGTGCGTGATGTTTTGCGGTCCAATCGTCGGTTAAGCGTCCCCTAAATTGCTTGCACCCCGAACATGCCGCAGGGGGTAACTGCCAACTCAGTTTTTATCTGGAGGTAATCGAAAGATTGAAACGCCGGGTCGCGAGTGTGCGACCCGGCGTTTCAATCGTTTCATATCACCGACGTGGTCAAGCTCCCCCATGACAATGCCCCCAGCTTCAGGTCCTTCACTGTTGCCAACTCCTTGCTCGGAGCAACACCATAGTGGTCCTCCATCCCACTTACAGTCCCGCCATGGTTCGTTGTGACTGTTTCTTTTTTCCCGACTGAAGAGAGAGAGCTGAAAGGAAAGCATCGGGAGACCGTGGAAGCCATCCAAAAGAATGTGACGACGTTGTGACCCCGTCAAGGACGTTTAGGGTACCTTCCAGACGTGGCATACACGGCTCCGCAGGTGTATCGATGCAGCGGGAGAGTATTGTGAAGAATTATAATCATCTGTAGGTATCCAATGAGGCGCTCTACTTTTCCTAGAAAGGGACCCCTTATAAAAACGAAAATAGATTTTTCTACCGATATTGCCAAGTGCAATGTGCAATATATCTAGGATTATACCGCTTACTGCGCCCGCTCCTTTTATTTTGTGAGTGTTGTTGTGTGCTTGCAAGGAAGCGGTACAAACGCCCAGAGAATGGAGCACATGTCAAGAGTCGTGTATACAGCATGATTCCGCTCGCATATCCCGAAATAAAGTAATGAGCGATCTTCTGTTTCACTTCTTCAGCAGACTACCGATGCTGTTCGAAATTTCTTTGTCAATTGAAAAATGCTTATTATATCATGTTCTGACAGGAAATGTTTTGATGTCGCTCTTGCGCTGAAGATATAAAAGCGGTGTTTTGGGACTAGGAATTAGTTCGAGTCAAAATATCCAGCTTCACTTTACGACACCTTCCTACAGTGCCTTATACTTGCACCCGCCACTCTTTTTCTAAGCTTCTGTGGTGAGTAATCATGCCACCCACAATTTCACTGAGAAAGGACATATACACTAAATGTTACTCTGCATCTTTCTCCAGCATTTGATGCGATTTCTGCAGCATGTGCACAAGCGCGTTTTATGTAGCCTACTATGCCTGAGCAGACCAAGACACTTCGCTCAGACTAACGCATTCTTTCTGATTGAACCCTGGCGATCTATTTAAAGTTACGTAATGACAACTTGATATACAATGCACGGTGAGCAAGTGTAGCAATTGAAGGTGTTGGGGGTATATTACGGGGGCCATATTTCACAGCTTGCATCCGAGGATCATTGCGTTAAGGGCTAGTTTACCGGACCACTTGCTGTGATATATTCAGAGTGAAAACGCTTAAAACCACAGGGCGTCTCCGAGACCCGTAAATTACCGCCCAGGGAGCTGTTTTTACTAATGTGAAGCATTTCTAAGCGGACTTTAATCGCTTTCACTCTATCTATCTATCTATCTATCTATCTATCTATCTATCTATCTATCTATCTATCTATCTATCTATCTATCTATCTATCTATCTATCTAGCTATCCGCCTGCGTCTCGGCGGTCTGCTGATCGTCACGTTCACCTGCTGGACCAGATAATTGTAGGGTAGGGTATGAGTGCACGAAGAACAAGAATGATTGATCACTACATCAGTAATATGGTGCACTTTTTTGGGTACGTTACGAATAACGACACTGCAATCATATGAAGTTTTCTGCGCCTCACACAGTGCCGAGCCTCCAGTAGCCTCCGCCCCCCCACCCCCCAAAAGACGCCCTTTTGAAGAGTTCCGCTCTCGAAAGAAGGAAGTAAACACAGTTTTTTTCTCGCCTGCCATTGAAATGTAGGCATAGGAAGCACAGAGACATACTAGTAACATACAAAATGGGTGGTTGGGGTTGTCGAATACAGACCTTTGTAGCGCCATTGAAGAACGGGACGACTGGTCTACGGCGGCTCCTCCCAGATGGTATATAAGTAAATATAATGCACGTGCAATTGTAATTCTGGTGCTTTTGTAGCGTGAATTGTGCTGTGATATCTATACATATGTTATGCGACCATTCGGAATGCTTTTCTGCAACTCTGCTGGGGTTCGCATTAACAGTTCAACGAACGACACTTATGATAGCACATCAATGCATTTTTCTTCGAGAAAGCATACATCTCTGTGGTTGCACTAACGTAAGTGCAAACGTCATGCCGTATCATGAGCTACGATTCAGCCGCCATGGCGCTGTCGGCGTCCCGGTTTAGACGGCGTTGCATGAAACGCTGTGCACAAAGACGCTGGTCCTACTCGTCCCAGTCGGCTGAAAGCACTATTTACGAAGCAGATGCACAAGACGGGAATTAACAACTTTAGTTCCAACAATTTTAGGATCAATGGATAAAAAGTATCTAAGCAGCTCAGAAAAGTATTGCCGGCATAGGGATCCTCGGTACCTAAGGAGATGTCTAGAAACAGCGCCCGCGGAGGCTACTTGCCACTTACTGAGGTAACAAAATCATCAAATTCATCAAGAAGCTTCTCCTGCATTTAAATACATTCGAATAAATGCTGCACGCAGGAAACGTTTGCACTGTATTAAATGCGGATCATTTTTTTTTCTCTAGTGGCGGGAACGTTGCCTTCACGAAAAATTACGAAGCATGTCTTGCTTGTGTAAAGACTACCGCATTTCACAAAACTATCATCATCACTATGCCTTGTCCCTAAGGAAGCGCGTGCACTTCTATGCAATACAAAGCAGGGTTCACACGCTTTTTCTGTGGCCCCCTTGACCTCAGCCCACTACCACACAGGCAAAACGGCGGCTGGCAAAATTGGCTGTGCTAAGGCACAGCCAATTATACTCTATTGTGCCTTGTGCGTAGCAAGAGGTACGGTTAATAATACTGTTTATCTTGGTTTTGTGTACTCTCAGTGTTTACGTTTGGCTGTTATCTCTCTGGTACAGGATTACTGGAAGACATATACAGCGGCTCCACAGCCACCATAGTCTTCCATAAGGAAAGCAGCAAAATAGCTATAAGGAAGGGCGCACGACAAGGGTACAAAATCTGTCCAATGTTATTCACAACATGCTTAAAAGAAGTGTTTAAAACACTGAATTGGGAACGAGTGAGTGTAAACCTTAATGGGGAAAATCTCAGTAACCTGAGATTTGCTGACGATATACTCTTGCTAAGTAACTTGGAATGCGGGGTTCTGTTTGTTTGATGTCTATATGTTGCAAGGGTTTGGCACTAACCTCTCTCTCCTCCGTCAAGTGTGCAGTCAAAGGAGAGGGGGATGTAGGACGAGTGCGCAGTGTGAAAACTCTTGTGATTTGCTGTCAGCGATTCAGGGGCGGAGCAACCAGTGTTTATAAGGTGACCCCTCGTCCCTGCCAGAGGTTGGAGGAGAGGTTGGTCAGAAGGTTGGAAGGCTGAAGGCGGGCGAGGACGGAGCGGATAGCGCTAGATAGGATATTTAGTATGAGTCCGGTGGTGGTTCTGGTCCCAGGAGCGGTTCTATGCACTGGTTGGCCTTGCCGAATGGTAGCGAGGGTTCCAAATAATTCCTACCAATCGAGGCTACTGTGTGTCAATGTGTACATACCTTCTTGTCCATAAAAGTCAAGTTGTGCTTTTGCGAGAAAAACGCTGGTCTCTATCCATTAATATGGTTCAATAAAACTTGCTGCTGGGCGAGTTGGTTCATACTTGGTAGATAAACTATGGAAGCGCAACACAAAACACGGACTCAGGAGACACGGACGAGCGCAAACTTTCAACTAACTTTATTTTTCGTCGTGTCAATATGTAAGGCATATATCACGTGGTCACGCGCTAATCTCAGTTGTCACTGTCAAATCACAACACACCGCGCAAGAATCTCTTTTCACCTTGCAATAAGGAAACCGAAGACTGGCTAACACACGCGTCACCTCTAGTAGATATATGAAAGGCTTCCAACAGTTCCCGTGCTATCATGGCTGCGGCCCAAAACTCGTATCGCATGGAAATTTGGTACGCACATGCAATGCCGGACATGCGCAGATAATTGCGCGTTCTCTTTATTAATTATGGATAATTCATGTTCCCTTGCACGAACGTTAACGCACCTTCCGGTTTGCCCGACATAAGTCCTGCCACATGAAAGTGGAATCTCATAGATGACGCCTACCGCGCAGGCTCCATAAGGCATTTCGTGCTTCTTGCCACAACCTCCAGGAGTATTCTTATCCGAAGATATTTTCGGGCAGAGCTTTGCCAGCTTGCGCGGGGCTGAAAAAACCACCGGCACATCGTGCCTGCCCGCAACCTTCTTCAGATTGTGAGAAGTGCGGTGCATGTAGGGCATCACTACCGGGCGGCTCCTGGATTTCGGCCCGGGTGTCATGCCGGAACGGGGTGCTTTTGTCTCCCGCAGGAGGACCTCGGCGACTGCCGTTACGAGCGTGCATGAGTATCCGGCTTCCAAAACTCGCCTTACTTGATTATTAAAACTGTCCTGCATAGCATGTGAGCATGATTTCGCAAGCGCAGACCCCAGACAAAGCTTCACGATCGCCCGCTTAACTAATTTCGACTGTGCGGAATCATATGGCAGCAGTCCTTTCTGCGCTCGTGGGCTGTAAGACCAACAAACGTGAGTGCCTAAACGAAGCCGTAAATCTAAAAATTGCAGGGATTCATTGCAAGGGATTTCATGGGTAAAAGTCAAACCCTTACCGCACTGGAGAAACGCGTCAAGGATAAAAAGAACAGACTTGTCAAGATTAAAATCAGTGGGTTTCTTTAAAAGAATTAAAAAATCGTCTACATATCTAAAAACTTTAATAACATTAATAACATATATTTTTATCAGACGTGGATCGTGCACTGTCTAGCATCCTAGAGGTAACCTGTACAGTGCAGCGTAGCGAGGAGTGGCAAAGGGTAGTGAGGGTCTGGAGCAGGGAAAAAGAGGAACGCCACCACCTATGCTACATTCTCGCTCTTCACACTACTAGACTATAGCTGCCAGTATTTAGTGTGCATCACTGTTAGTGGAAGGAATAAGTTTTTCAAGGCTTACTATGAAGCTGCTGTTCGAATTTATGCTATCAGTGTGCTCTATACTTACTGCAGGCCCGGTAAATATACATATGAGAGCCACTGTATCGACTGTTAAGCATTAAGTTGTCGAACACAGTTAAAGAAAATTTAATGCGTGCAAAAGCGTGGGGAAGTTTGAATAGATGTCTGAATATGTTTCAAATGGATATCAGTATTCGCATGAGAAGTTTCCGATGTGATACTGACTATTAAATCTACGAACAGATCGCTAAAAGGGACAGAGAACAGAGAATGTCCCTGGGGCCGTCGCAGGAGCGAACGTTTCGACAAGTGAATTTCTCTTCATCAGGACAAGTACTTCTCGAGCAGACGTTTCTGTATGCTTTGTACATTCTACCGCGTTCACAGAAGGAGAAGACGTGAATACACGCACGAACAAAAAAAAAAGCTGGGCGAAGCAGGTTGACAGGTATTAGCGTGACTAGTGTATATGGATAGAACGAAGCCTGTGGAATCATCAGCTCGTGGGCTAGCTGGTACATATCGATGCTTGTTGCTAAACAAGCGACTTCGCTGTTTAACGCCATTGTTGTTGTAGAACTGCGTGAGAGATCAGCACATGAAAAGTGGTTTTAGAGAAGAAACATTGTCAGCTTGTAGAGGCAAAATACCTTGTCCTTTTACTGTCATGGTAAATAACCTCCCACAGTACCTAAAGGACTGATGGGTGATTTGAAGGACCATTTGAAAGGCTTATGCCGGTAGGCGGGACGGTATTGAACTTTAAGACGAGATACGATTCCCTGTATTCTCTGGCCCTCGGCGAGCAGAAGTTTGCCTGAAGTATATATAGTTCAATTTCGTTAAAATTATGACCTGCCATGTTAAAATGCTGTACCATTGCCTTTGGCAGGTTATTCTAAGTGTCCGTGCGGCGTCCGGTTAATCTAAAATAATTGGTTGAGTAGTTTCGCCAATATATTGTCACAGAGCGAGCATTCCAACATATAAATTACGTTTGAACTGGTTTAAGTAAAAGCAGACTTTCTATGATTGATGTAGCCACTTCCGTGCTTTTAATTTTAGAACAATATTGAATATGCTTGCACGTCTCACTTCTGGCACGCGAACAAGTTTTGACGCGGACGCTGTGCAGAGGCCTTACTTTGGTGTGTACTAACAAGTCCTTAATGTTTCTATTATGACGACAGGTGACTCCTGGTATTTCGAAAAACGCATTTCTATGGCGGTCGTTGCTTATTAGTCTTGGATAGTATTTACGTTGGATACTGTTTTGTTTGCAAGCGCATTGAGGTATCTTGTTATGAATGCTAGTGGCTGTTTTGTGTGCGCTTGAGGGTCTCCTTTTCTTATAGTGCTGCTGTCTTATCTAGTTTTCACGTGTTACTGTATGCCTTGATGGGTGCATGGCTCCCAGCAACATTCCTTGTTCTCCAGCGCTTTTAGCGCTCTCTTCAACGATTCAAGTCTTCATCTTCCCCGGAGCTTCTCTTCTTGTTTGCTGTTCTTACGGCATAAACCACCCTTACATAAAAAGGTATTGCTTAGGCAGTCTACTCACAATCCCGGTATTATACTTGTTTCTTTTGGCAGGCAAGTGCCTTTCCATATTATTATACTTGACAGCACGGCAAGCTTTTTAAGATTTCCTTCTTATTTGTGAAAAGGTTGCCAATACTCCCAGTCCTTCTGACCTCTTTGAAACTTCTCGCAGGTGAACAACTTCTTTGGAGTCGTCATCAAGAGTGAAAGACAACAAAATGAACATTATAGAGAGCGTTTTCCTTGTGTTGACAGGAAGCTGTTTGGCCGCATGCAGCTACTACTATGATTGTAAGTTTCCTTCATTAGACTACATATTCTGTACGTTCGAACAAAGATGTCGTTCGGTTCTAGTGGGAGCGAGATGACATTGAAAAAAATGAACATGAATGCATTTAGCAGTGCAGAGTATTGTCTCTAGATTATTTAAAGCCTTGTAGAACATTGTACTGGAGTGAAACTACCTTTTCGTGGAGGCGATATTTTGTGGCTATGTCATAACCCAGGCAGCACAACAAGATAGGACCAACATTCGCGCAACGTTGCAAAAAATTGGATACAATATTGGAACTAAATTAGATTTCGGGGACCATGCTGCGCTTTAGACTAGATTAGTCCAATGTTGGATACCAGTCATATAACTTTGGAAAAATTGGGAAAGAATGGCTTTGGCCAACATTGTCCATCGTTCGTATTTTCAATGTTGGTAAGCCTGTGTAAATAATGGCAGCTCGAACCGTTTTTTCCAGCCTTTATCGATGGCTGTTCCATCATTTTTTTGCCAGCATTCATCGTTGGATGAGGCAGCATTCCTTGCCAGACTTCTTTATTGGCTGATGCCATATTTTCCCCACCTTTTCTATTGGCTATCATGCACGCACCTAAATTTGTTTTGCCGAGGCTTCTGGCTTTAGGCAAAAAGCAAAAATATCCAGTAAATTATGGGAGTAACAATAGCTTTATTTTGTACTTAGTATGCATGTATGTATTGCCAGCTTGGGAAATGAATTTTGTATGCCAGCTTGGGAATGAACATGTATGTATGCCAGCTTGGGAAATGAATACACACATACAAATAAGCAAATTGTCTTCTTTGTGACACATTTTATTCGTGAGTGTAAGAGACATGAGAAGGGATTGAAAAGAAAGCTCTGATAAGACAAATCAATATTCACTCTAAGACCAATCACTATTCATTCAAGTTAGAAGCCCACCGTATATGATCAGCCTCGGGAAAACTAAACGCATAAGCACCCTAAGCAAAAACAAGAGGCACAAGGAAACACGCCTAAAACTATGCGACACCTCATGGTTTACTTGCTTATTCAACGATGGAGCAGCTGAAACTTGAAAGATTCCTTAAAAACGGCACGAAACAGCTGAATTCTATAAATTAAACACTTCTTGAAGTGAAGCAACATAAGGAAATGTTAGGATACCGTGATGTTTTTCTGCATGCAGAATCCGGAACGGACGGTATGTAGGGACAAACCGATGACTTCTAAAGAATTAAAAACCAGGAACAAGAAATGACCCTTAAAGGAGTACTGACACGAATTTTTGACATTCTCGTATTGTTGCTGTAAATGAAAGCACTGGCGTGGAGAACTCCCAAAACAGTGTCATAGTGCCCCGCAACGCAATGAATATATTTTTAATGCGGCTCCCTTAAAAGCTGACTTTCGGTTTCGATTTCGAGGGGGCGGTTTCCTAGTGACGTATCAACGTAGTCGGACGACGTCTGAGTCACGTAGGGACAGAAATTCTTCATAGCGTCGCTGCAACTCTGTCGTCTTTGGTCAATTACACCTGAGGCACGCAAACAACGGCAATTTCACGGTCGTCCAGTGACTCTGACAGCGATTTCGGCGACTTTTAAGAGCCCGTGTTCATACGTCATCGTAGTGTCCATTGCAATGGGGCTGGCTTGCTGTGCTGGGCGACGAAAACTTTAAAACCAAATTAAAATATTTTGTACGTGTTTCCTGGCTTCCGTGTGCGGAGGGCGTTAACAATACATGGCTCGGAAACGAAAAATGTATATTTTGCGCCGCCGCAAAATCGTGTCAGTACTCCTTTAAAGAGGAAAAGGAAAACATGCGTTTCACTGAAGACAAAAAAACCTAACATGAAAGTCACACGAACAAAAAAGCTCTGCGAGGAGCGATTACTTCATCTGCCTTGGCGTAACAACAAAGTCCACCACGTGTGTATTTACAAATAGACAAATCTAAAGAAAATATTCAGTAATGCATGCTATAACAAACCCGACACACACCAAAATGAGGGAATTGGCACAACGGAACGCACAATGAGTAAAATACCTGAATGGCTAAAATCGCTACAAAGCTTTCAGGAAAACCTTTAAACAGTCCGAACACATGAGGCTCATCTGTTCAGTTCACCTATAATGTCCCGTGCAAAGAAGCGCAGGGCCGCCATTTCCTCACTATGCAGAAGGTTATAGTCGCGAGTTCCGCGTCCGTAGTCCACTTAGGGTGTCTGACTTCGTAAACGTGCTAGTTTTACCAGGTATCCGATGCCCGTGAGACACAACCTGTACGTCCGAAAAACCTCTGCCGAGTGAAAGCCGCTTAGCCTGCCTCACCCCCGTCTGGCTACGAAGAAACATGTCAAACAGGTATGCGAAGCAAAACGGATTAGTGCATCCCACGCAGCTGCCCCCCCTCCCGCCCCCCCCCCTTCCCTACTGGCGCGATACGCTTCGATGTTCGGCGGCCTCATGTGCCTGCTGCTCGAGGTAGAAAGTTAAATGCTTTTCTTTGCTTTCCAACCTTTTGCATATGCCGTGTTTGCTCATGCACAACTTATACCGTGCTTACTCGCGCATATCACGTAACTCGTGTTTTCTTTTTCTCCGTGAATCTAGAAGAAATGTAAGGTGCGTAAATGACATGGGAATTTCGCAAATACATTGGAAATATCGTGTGAGGAATCTTGACGCGTGCTGAGCTGAGATGAGTCAAATGAAATGTATCGCAAAAACGAAGGCAGCTTTCACTCTACAGAACGCGTACTTTAACAGCCAAATTCTTCCGTGGGCTACATTCAAGCGTTAGCGGATTTGCGACTCGGGAATTTTTGTGAATGGTGCTGTCAGCGGTGACTCCGAACTCCAGTGTCAAGAGGGACTCATATTCACGTGTCGAAACCTTCGTGGTGGCACAGCTCTCAGTTAACCGGGAAACGCTATGTTGAATTTGTTTTGTAGGTATCGCCAACATGTCGCTACTAAACAGTCAAAATGCGATTGGCTATGGCGAAGCCTGGGCTACCGAACACGCAATACTGATAGAGGACAGCACTAGCCTGTGCCACGTGGCCCTGGGTGTGATGGGGAGAGCATGCAAGTAATATTTTTGCGTAAACCGTACATAAAGTTGGGAGTGCAGAATTTACGCGTGGGCGCTAATTATGCGAGTGGACACAGTACGTACATATAAACTGACGTTCTTTCAAATGAAAAAGAGATGATTGCTTCCGATATGTTGTTTGAACTTCCGAATGTGTACAATATAGGCGCGACAATATTTACGTCTGGACAATATAATCTCGCAAGCAGCATTGGCTGTGCTGTATTGGCAAAACCAGAAAGAATGTCTGGACAGTATACACAGCCTACTTCTATTATTTCGCAAATATTGCTATGACAACAGAAAAAGTGACCTGCTATGCCATGCGCGTGGACTCGCAGGCCACTAACATGCTGCTGGGCATTTTGGACCATGTCGTGGCCTTGTAGATGTAGTTTGCTCAAGTTCCAATGTGGAAGTTCTGGCATACTTAACACACATTTAGATAGAACTTGCGCAAATAAACAATTGCGTAAATTATAGAGATACTTTTTTCTGTTGTACTGAATACAAACACAATGATATTTCTGAACTCTTTCGCGGCACCAATTCGAGCTAGTGGTGCCTTCATATTGGTAAAACTGGAAGTATATCATGTGTACTTGCCTCTCGATATATCATGTGTACTTCCCAATCTTACCAACATTGATGCTACCACTCTTGCGTGCGGACAACATTGTCCGACACAGAACATTGGAAGTCCAACATTGGCGATGCAGTGAGATTGATTGGACGGTATATACAGCCTGCCGCATTCGCATAACCAATAATAATAATAGGGCTATGTGGAAATTGACCCATCATGACCATCCTTGTGGACTGGCCCCACCAATAATGCATGCTGAGTGGCAGCTACGGCCCACTTTTGCCTTCTTTACAGGATGGACGAACCCCTGTAGGAAATTGAATGGTTAAGATGGGCCATTGTTGGATGCTTTAGTAGATGGTACTTCCAATGCTGGCTTGTGAGTGCTATCACAGGGCCTTCATTGGACGAAAGGATTATTGGCCTGAGCATCTGTGGTACCTGGGAACTCATTTGTTAAACATCTGCATAGGCTGCTGTGCCGCCCAATGACCTAGAGCACAGAAGAATAATAGGGAGTTTGAGAATTGGGGACCCAAGAAGCTTGCGACCCGCCAGGGCGCATGCGCAGATGGTTCTGCGCATGCACCCTGGCGGGTCGCAAGCTTCTTGGGTCCCCAAGCTCCTTCGGGCCCCAATTCTCAAATTCCCTAATGTTTTGAGCTCTCTATATGCCCTTGCAGACCACCTGTTAAAGGAGCACTGTTTTGCAACCAAAATATTGCACCGCATTTGCTTCTGTTGCAATGCCTACTCCCGATCTGAGGGAGGTATTTCATGAAATTCTTGCTTTCTAAGGAGGTGGTAGTGTTAGCTGAGGAAGATAAGATCGGAAGCCCAGGGAATGTTCCATGTTATTTTCCGCTGCGAGCAGGCACTAGCGCCACATAATGAGGCGCTGTTGTTTATGAGTGAATGTGTGACGCTGTGCCGCTTTCTACCTCTCATTTATCCACTCGCGCATGCGACTTTACAGTTCGATATTGTGTGTTTCTTATGTTCTCTAAGTAAGCAATCAAAGAACTAGAACTTTTTGGCCGAGTACGTCAGGGCAAAATCTGGCTATTTCGTTTATCACTTGCGACATACGGCCGGTCTCACTTCACCAATTTAACGTCTAGTACATGCATTGCTGTCGCAAGTGCTCAGCTGAGCGGCAGTAGCGTGTGTAGCACGTACCTTAGAAGGGTGCGATTACGGCCATTGCCAGCAGACACACACCGCATTTTCTTTAGTACAAGAGCCATAGGCGCTGGAAAAATGCTAATATAATCCTTATCCACAAGAAAGGTGACGTAAAGAGTTAAAGAATTACAGACCCATTAGACTACTCCCAGTTATTTACATTCTATTGAAAAAGTAATTTGTGCGACGATAAGAGAAACACTCGACTTTAACCAATTGAGAGAACAAGCTGCTTTTAGGAAAGGTTACTCGACAATGGACCACAGCCACGCTATCAACCTAGTAATGAGAAGTACGCGGAATATAACATACCTCTTTATGAGGCGTTTATCGACTATGCGAAAGCATTTGACTCCATAGAAATACAAGCAGTTCTAGAAGCTCTATGTCGACAAGGGGTACCTGGCGTATACGTGAAAAGAGTAAACATATACAAATATTGCACATTCACACTACTCCTACATGAGAGAAGCAGAGAAATGCCGATCGGGAAAGGTGTGAGACATAGAGATACGATATCCCCGATGCTATTCACTGCATGTTTAGAGGAAATCTTTAAACGTCCAGACTGGGAAGAAAATGAATTCGAATACACAGGGAGTACCTAAGCAATTTAGGATTTGCAAACGACATTGTGCTCTTTAGCAATGATGGAGACGAACTACAAAACGTGATTGATGACCTAAACAGGGAAAGTATTCAAATTGGATGAAAAATGAATAGGCAAAAGACCAAAGTTATGCTCAATAGCCTAGCTAAGGAACAGGAATTTAAAATCAACAATGAACCCTTACAATGTGTAAACGAATACGTATACCTGCGACAGTAAATAACAGGAACTCCTACCCATGGAAAAGAAATTCTACGTAGAATAAGGATGGGCTGGAGCGCATTCAGAAGGCATTACGAAATCATGACTGGAAACTTACCGCTCTGACTAAAGACAAGATATTCAATCACTGCATTCTCCCAGTACTGACGTACCGTGCAGAAACTTCGAGGATAACGAAAGAACTAGAGATGAAACTAAGGAGCACGCAACGTGCAATGCAAAGAAGAATGATAGGGATAACGCTAAGAGATAAAAAACGAGCGGAATGGATCAGAGAACAGAGAGGAGTAGGCGATATTATTATATCAATTGAAAGAAAGAAGTGGACCTGGGCAGGACATTTCATGAAGAGGAAAGTTAACAGATGGACAGTAACAGCGCAGGAATGGATACCAAGAGAGGGAAAACACAACAGAGGTAGGCAAAAGGTTAGATGGAGCGATGAAATTAAAAAATTTGCGGCCATAAAGAGAAACCATCTCGCTCAGGATAGGGTGGATTGGAAATCGGACCTAAACAGGCTGATGATGATGATGAGGCGCTCACAAGTAAAGGCATCACGTGGTGTGCAAAAGCTAGCTCCTAACTTTTCCTTCGAGATTCCCACTCGTGGACTTTCAATAGCCATTACCGCAGTCTTCCCCTGAAATACATACTCACAAACTCCGAGACTGCTGCACAGAAATATGAAACAAGGCCATTTATTGCTGATGTATGAGGCTACAGGAGCACTTGAGAGACTTCCTTTGACGCAGCATTGTGGCGGGAGACATATCCTGTTGTGTGTGTAACAGCCACGCTATTTTCCCATTCGCATTGTTGTCTGCAATAGAAGGACTTACAAGAACCCGGAGCGATCGAACTCGTCTGCATCAAGCTGCTGCAATTTTTGAACTTTTGAAGCGAAAATGCTTTCCGGCGGATACACTTTCGGCATGACCAGACGAAAAGTCTTCCTGGACATGTGGATACCACGCTCAAGGTCTTTGAAGATACACTTCCCAGTTAGAATCCTACTTTTCCGAACCCACGTGGTGCCCAACCAAACAATGAATAGCGAGCTCTCAAGGAAGGAGGCCAAACGGGACATGGCCACCTAGACTGCTGCGGCGAAATTTTGGACAATTGCCTAGTAATTTGAAGGAACGATTGTATTTCACTCGCGTACGTTCTGTACTTGAGTATGCTTGTATCAGCTGGGATCCCCATACTTATCTGTTAGTTGACCTGCTAGAAAAAATCCAGGGTAAGGCTGTACAATTTGTCTTGGGAAATTACCACAGCAGCCTCAGTGTCACTGAAAGTAAGCGCGCGCTTCACTGGCAGGATCTAAAAGACAGAAGAAATGTCCTGAGACTAAGATTCTTTCAGAGTGTCTATTATTCAAAAACAAGCATAGACATAAACAAATAGATCTCATTGCCGTCATATATTTCGCGTAGAAGGGACCATGCCTTGAAAGTTTGCGAATTGCCCATTAAGGGTGACACTTTGCGTTATTTATTTTTTGTAGGACCACGAGAGAGTGGAATTCTCTTCCGTCAAACATTTTTGAATTACAAAGTAATGGCTTTTACCGCGCTTTGTGTGCAGAAATGAATGACTGTTGATTTAATGATGTATATACCCCCCTGCTGTAATGCCTGCAAAAGGCGATGCAGGTACTGAATAAATAAACAAATAAATGAGACCATACGCAGTGCATGGTCGAAGGGACAGAAAATTCTCACGAGTAATCAAACGACGACCTGCAGCAGCCATTGTCAGGCTTTCGAGCGCGAGAGAAGCGCCGATGCTGGTATTGTCAGCCACGACGAAAACTGGAGAGGCAATAAGAAAAACAACCTGCCTCAGGATATCCCGAAACCGCGCCTACGACACTCTCGAGACACTGCGCAACGCCGACAATGCCCGCCGAATCTATTCACATCGTGGGTCAATCTAAGGCACCTATCGGCCTTGCCAAGGCCTTTTGCTCCGGGCGGCGTCGCTATTGTCTGACCACTGGCACCGGGAGACCAAGTAAGAGCCTACACTGTCGAAAGCACCTATAAGGCTCGAAAAGGGCGCAGGCCGCCTCACAATTGCGAATTTGACAATAGTAGACGCGAACGTAGACTTTGTATATGCATGTTACCGCGCAAAGAGGATTTCAGGGGGATGCTCATCCACCCACTGGATTTCACAGACAAGAAAATAGGAAATGAATACAACTCTGCCAATAGCAGTCCTTTTCTGCAGGTGTATGCGCAGGTTGCGGCAGATGTATACAAACGAGATGATTTTCCAACGCCCCCCGTAAACTCAGCTTCGCGGCTGTTCTCTATCGCCATCCGCAGCACCCGAGAAAGCTCACACCTACCACCATGCGAAACGGCACTCAACGCTCAACTCTTCGCCTGCCTGCGTCTCGTGACGCGTTTCTCCCTTTGCCATTCGCCTTTCTGAAAACAATCTTATCTAGCTTCAGGAGGAGAAGCTTCACGAAATGACCGAGCAGAAATTGTACGGGAACATGACGGAACAGAAATTGACGGAACAGAAAGTGGACCTATATTATACTGCGCGGATGTGGAGTATGATATAGGTCGGTGAAGAAAGTGATTTATCGATTGATTTGTGGGGTTTAACGTGCCAAAACGAGCTCTGATTATGAGAGACGTTGTAGTGGTGGTCTCGGAAAATTTCGACAACCTGCGGTTATTCAGAGTGCACTGACATCGCAAAGCACACGGGCCTCAACATTTCGCCTCCATCGAAATGCAGCCGCCGCGGCCGGGATTCGATCCCGCGACATTCAGATCTTCAGCCGAGTGCCATAACCACTAGGCAACCGTGGCGGGGCAGTGAAGAAAGTGGGGTTGTGGAAGGTATAAGGCAAACGCAATATTATGACCTGATATCGCGGACCTTTGCTCCAACGTGCTGAACCTGCAGCCATATGCACTTACCTTGCTATCAAGCTGAAAGAACTGTAATGAGCTTATTTCGGTGCTGTCCAAACCTTCGGAATAGGTCATCACTTTTTGACTGAAGAGGGAACTACATGCACAATTAGAGCTTCTTTCCGCGAAGTTAGCCTCTAAACGAGCGAACGGAACTCGCAGGTGAATGTCTCACCAATATGAATAACATATGACGAACTTTTCTTGTAATATTCATACATGCAATTTCATGCACGTGTTCAGTACAAGAAAATGCAGCCTGTAAAAAAAAGAAATACGCAACGTGGCCGGAGTCTGGTAGGATTTCGAAGTCGTGCATGCATTCACGTCATTCTAATTTCATTTGATGACCGACGTAGGCAGGTATCTTAAAGTGAGTAACGGAAAATTGCAAAAATATTTTAAAATCGGAGCACGGTAACGCTCCTACATGCCCGCCATTACAGTTTTCTTAGGAGTATATCTTGTGTAGACGCTGCTGAAGCAATGTCTCGCATGCGAGAGTCGTCACAGAGCCGTAGTATCTAAAATCTTATAGTAGACTGCAAAATTGTGGGGACAATGGAAGCGCTCGCGAAAGAGCATCTCTGTGTCTTATAATCACTCTACGGTTAAGCTCGACAGCGCACTTTGCGCAAGCGCATGATTCGGCGGCCAGCATGCTCGTCCACTTCCTTCAGCTACCCCGGCCGTGTAACGCAGTGGATAATGCAGGGTGTCACTTATGAAGTCCCGGCGACATGGTGCGATGACATCGGGTACACCTTTCTCCCTGCAAGTGATAATTTGTGGGGGCTTTACGTCCTAAAACCATGCTGACGTCATTAGGGAGGCCGCAGTGAGGTTCTTCGGATATTGTATTCAACTGGCGCTCTATGAAGGGGACAGTGCACGTCAGCCTTCTACCATTTTCACTTCCATATAAAATGCGACCGTCCCGGCCGGGATGGTAACCGTGTCTTTCGTGCCAGCACCATATTGAGTAGACATGGCGGTGGAGACTCTCCTACTCAAGACCAGGAAAGCATGCTTCGCGTTACTTCCTTTTAAAGCTTTCGTGCACTTATCCGGGTAGCGGACAAGCATTTTCTTGGGGTTTATGCAGAATGCGGCGCAGCATTCTATGTGTTAATTGATTCAATACTGAGCAGCTATAGCGAGGTGCAGATGCCCGCCACGGGTGCTGATGCAAAGGTCGCGGGATCGAATCTCGCCGCGGTGGTTGCACTTCGATTTTCGATGGAGACTAAATAAATGTTGAGGCCCGTGTGCTGCGCGTTCTAAGCAGACGTTAAACAATCCCACTTGGCCGAAATTTCCGGGGCCCTCCGTTACGGTGTCTCTCGTAATGATAGCTGATTTTGGGACGTAAAACGTCACTGCTGTGCAGAGGGTTATGCTGTGTTACCGAACTTCCTGAGTTCTCTACAACAAATTGGCATTTGGTACCAACGCAGAGCTTTCCTACGTAACCGAGACCCGCTTCGACCGGTCATGGCTACTGCGGTGTGCAGAGCACATATCGATTAAGCAGAGACTTCACTCGGCAAGCAGTGTGAATACGACAGCTGGTCCACTGAACAAGGCAATTTCCATCCTTTCAGCGGCCATACTGAAACTTCGGAAGCAATTCGCGCCCTATAATTAAAGAATAAGCGACAACGTCTACATTTAGGGGCGAAGCTCCTTATGGCATCACCTGGGCGGTTCTCGGTTGTCGATGCATCCTGCGTAGCCAGCAGCGTCTCCCTTAGCATACAACAGATGGCGCTGTCCCATAGAGATGCATGCAAACTGCAGTTGGGTGACAATACACTAGATGGCGCTGTACGCATTCTGTGTCATCTCCATTTCTCGTCTCGTTTCCCAGAGGGCGCTGTCCCATCGAGATGCGTACAATATGGCGGTTGGGTGATGGTACGCTAGATGGCGTTGGCGGTGCAGCTGCTGCGCGGGCTGCGCGGGAAGCGCTCCTCTCATTCTCCTGGATCGTCGCCGTACGTGTCGGATCGCGCTTGGTGGGCCATGGACGATGAGAAAAAAATTCCGAACGTTGTGTCCGAAGCGCGGAATCGAACCAGGGACCCCTCGCTTCCGAACGCGCGGCGCTAGGCACTACGCCACGAAGCGCACATGGACACATGCACCACGATGACAGTAAATACCCAACATTAACGAAAGACTGCGCGTTTCTAACGCATTTGTGCTAGCGCGTTACGGCCCATGTAAGAAGCTGGTGTAAGACACTGTGGCCTCTCCGCCTTATACTCTCTCAGCACTCATGTGATGGCGTCAGCAAACGCGGTGCGCGTTCCGGCCTGTGTAAGGGGCTGCGTAAGACGTCTTTACATGATGATCGACTGGGCGAATTACACGGAAGGTTCACGGTTTACCGATGATTCCCTCCGGAGCTTCGCCCACTCATCATCATTCACCCCGTGGATATGGTGTGATTTTTTTATTTAAAACTGAGCTCACGTCCCGCCAAACGCTTAAACAGAGACTTTCGGGCAGAGACCCTTGGCGTGAATCCACTTAGTACCCGGTGACTGACAAAAATGACAAAAATATAACAGAACATTATTATTCTTTTCCCCAGGATACTCAGTATTGTGTGGTGTAATGCGTGTGTATAGTGCCTCATATATTTAGAAAATATCACTGATTGCATGGTTCCCTGAATTAGAGCACTAAAGTCATACAAGTGCGGACAGTGCTTAGGAAATAAATCAGCTTGAAGAAGAGCAACTCAAAGTATATGTAACTGAACGCGGGGCGCGCTAAATGCAAGACACAGAAAAGGGGGCGCCATGTTACCATTGGGAAACGCATCTTTCTTTCTAAAACTTTTATGTCTTTATCCAGCATCAGTACAAAAGGAGGTCTTGAAGTTGGCAAAAAGGGTCAGTTAGTAAAATACAAACTATTGGAACATAGCAGATATATAATAACGGAAGAAAAGGAAATAAGCAAATAATATATCAGCACATGGAACAAAGCAACAAAACAAGGAAAGCGCCTGCATTACATGAAAAGTAATGTATAATGGGATAATTCAGAACTTTATACAAAGAAGAGCAAAGGTTGCAAATAACACTATTTGAAAACACACGAAATTTTCAAAGAATGTGAGCAAGTGGTAACAGAGAAGGGAGGAATACATGCCTGCAAATAATCATAAAACATAAAACTACACTTGTAGAAAAGAAGAGCTCTAAGAAAAATCTACAGTTGAACTAAAGTGTGAAATGATGAACATGAGTCACATTTTAGCAAATTTCAGTAAACGAAACAGAAATCAAATGGCCTACATTATATGATCACGACAACGTTTCTTAACCAGCTGTCTCGTCAGTATTTCTTCACGTCTCATTTAAACATGCTTGTTGCGCAGGATGCTTTAACATCGGGTCGCATTTATTGCAGTATTTAATGGCGGTGGAAAAAGCTGTATGTCTCCCAGAATCGGTGCTTACAGGGGAATTAAAGTACTGGTACATGAAAACCTGGTATTATTATTTTTAGTAAGGAAATGCACGAAGGGAATCGAGAATTACTTCTCGGTTGAGGGTGCGATAAATTAGCAATACCAATTTCAGCATAACCGAGTAAGGTCACCTTTAGTTTTATTCATCTTATCGTGACCTTAAGTTTGCTATTTTCAAGGAAAGGACGGTGTTACCTGCAGACCTAGACGCGAGCAGAGACTCAGATCGGGTTGTATAGAGGTGCGGGAAAGAGAATAAAAGAGGTAAATAGAAGAATGCCGTATTGGATGTAATCTTGACAACCTCATGCTCCTTAAGGTGCTTTCACGGTGCACAGCGTAAGAGTTTCTAAAATGTTGCGTCCGCCGTGTCGCTGAAACCCACGTTTTTTGGACCAGCTGCAAAGCTTGCACGGTGACTCTGCAAGTGGCACATGATGTTCTCTGCAGCGTGCCAAGACCACGTTTGAAGCGAACGAATGAGCAGGACGGCAGGTGAAAAAAATGGTATTGATCTCTAGGTCGCAGGAATCATTACAACAGAAAAGCGAAATGTGCCTCAGATTATGAGTGAAATGCTCATTGTACATCGAAGTGATCCTGAAACTTTTTGACATCAGTGTCGTGTCAGTATGGGGCACCGTTTGACGTGCATATACCCACGTTGATCTCTGGTGGCATAACTGCATCCAGACGACTACCATCGATGACCATGTCCAATCATTTGCGGTAGCCATAGTTTACGTAGCACGTGGACACAGTGGATCATTCATACCGCCGGATAGCGGCGCAATGCATGTCCACTTGCGAAACACTACCTCGTCAGTGTTGCTGCGTTTTATGTGGTGATCAATGTGTTTTTAGCGTAATTCGCTTCACCCGGTCTAAACGACGGCATCCGCAGCCAGCGAGATTGCGTCGATGCACGCGCGCGGAGGGGAACCAACGTATCGAGAGGCAGGGACAAACACTGATAAGAAAGACAGAAGGCGCAGTCGTACAATTCGATCGTGGGCGTGAACAGCCCAGTTGGTAGATTGCCCGGCACATCTCGTCGTCGAAGGGGATGTCACGGGCGTGATGCCGAGCGTGACGGTGATTGAGGAAATATTTATGCCAGTTTTAAATGCGAAGCATTTCTTAGCGAGCTTCGGCGAGTTTGAGCGTATCTATCTATCTAGCCGCCTACGATTTTGTGCTCTCCTGGCCGTTTCGCTAATCCGATGTTTACGAAAATTGGTATGCCACATCATCACTACATGGCGAACATAAATGACAGGTCATAACATGAAAATCATGATATGCATGTCATGAGCGGCATGATTTACATGCCACGGTCTTGGTGCTCCTATGGCCGTTTCGCTAATGGGATGTATGCGAAAGTTGGTATGGCACAACATGACTGCCTGACGAACATAAATGGCAGGTAATAACATGAAAATCATGATATGCATGTCATGAGTGGCATGATTTACATGCCGCGGTCTTAGTCTGCCCAATTTTGCTTCTCTACGCCAGGCAGTGCGTTCTGGCGCTGAAGTCGCACATGGAAAAATCGACTGCACGGAGCCTATACGAAAATTGGTTTGGCACAACACGACTGCATGACGATCACAAATGACAGGTCATAACATGAAAATCGTGGCATGCATGTCCTTAGCGGCATGATCTACATGGCACTCGTTTCCTTAAAGGGATGTATACCAAAATTGCTATGAAACAACACGACTGCATGACGAATGTAAATGAGAAGTCATAACGTTAGAACCCTGACATGCGTGTATGAGCAGCAAGGTTTACATGCCACAGTCTTGGTGCTCTTGCGGCCGTTTCGTTAACTTCATACGCACCAAACTCGGTTTAGCGAGACCATTTTACGTTCCTTATGCGTGCTTCGCATTTCCTTGATTCCCACTGCACGCGGGATCTGCCAATTTTTTCTTTGTCATTCATGGCTTTACATTTGACTGCGTCACTTCCGTGACGGTGGCGACGTGAGTGAGGTCTTGGTTGATCCTGGCCTAAGAAAGTTTCCTGCTAGAAAATACGCGCGTGCGCGACGCTCTCTCTGGAACTTAGCGCTGCGGTCGTCATATGCGAGATGCAGCTGTAATGTTTCTGTGACGCGTGATTCTGCGATCCTTAAAATTTTGCATTCGTCGCTACACCTTTCAAATACTACACATAATATGTTAGTTTTGCTCAACAGATTACTGCGACAGGACTGAACGGCTAGCAAAATGTAGGAGCACTGGAAGGGACGAGTATCCATGTCCGGGGGCTCAAGTAGAACCGTGCCGCTTCTATCTACATAACCCCTACGGTAGACGAGTCTGCACTAGCTTTGTTGGATGGCTACGGTCAAAAAGCGGACAGTGCGTGGATCCCTCCGACTGCGGTAAGTGTCGTTGCTACTTTTTTTACATTGGCAGGAATCATGGCGTCTATGTGCACATTAACGCCTGTTTGAGGCTCATCTCAAAGCAGTGCTCTAGGACGTAAGCGGATATTGTTCATATCTCGTCAGACGGTGAGCCTGCGGTGAGGTGCCTACGTACCTCAAA
Organism: Hyalomma asiaticum; assembly: GCA_013339685.2. Lineage (NCBI taxonomy): Eukaryota > Metazoa > Arthropoda > Arachnida > Ixodida > Ixodidae > Hyalomma > Hyalomma asiaticum. Next base: position 65,613,362 of record CM023490.1, on the reverse strand, counting down.
TGGAAGCTCTACTTTTCCATGATGCATTCTCGCCTTCACTAGTGTATGGGGTGTTACGTCTCAAAACAATTGCAGTAACATATACCTCATGAAAAAATAAATGTGTTCATTTCATTAATAATTTATCGTATCATGAACATGCTACCTCATACTTCGGTGCGATACTTACTCCTACTACTCCCTCAATCTTCGCCCACCATCTTCGAAAGTTGTCCTTGCTCAATACGCAGCCTACTGTCATGCCTTTCTTTCCACGTATGCTAACACATATCCAAATTGTTCCTTGAGGTATTGGACATTTATTATTCCAAGCACAAGAACAGACTATAGAAAAAGGTCATTAAAATGGCTAATTCAAAATCTTTTGAGTATCCACCAGCCGTTAGTGTCTTGCATTAAAACTACTCGTACACTACAAACATTCAGCAAGAAAACTAAAAAAGTATTTTCCTCGGTGTGGATTTTAGTAAACTGTTATGATTCGTTTTTGGACTCAATATGTCAAACTTTTTGTGTCTTGTACTTACTACTATGTAAGTTATGTACTCTCCACGACTGCTCATATGTATTTATTGTTGTTTACACCGCACACTTCGTTGTGTCAAGTGTGCAACTCTATCAATATTCCCATTTACGTCTCTTTTTTACGCATTGAATGTGTATATGATGCTAGTGGTCAAGTCACGTGACGCTTTTAAACGACACCTTTTGCCCTTAACACCATGACAATCTTGTATTGTTAAATGAATAAATAAATAAATGTGGCGGAAAGACACCTATTATGAGTGGTTCTAATGCAAAATATTCACGCTGGGAACGCAAGCCGTCCTATGAAAGTTACGATAATGCTTTTGTAATCGAGATGGTACATTGTACAGCGAAAACGCACACGCATGCGGACATTTAAGAAGACGTTGAAACTCTGACAAAGCCAGAAATGAGCTTGTAAGCGGCCTTCACTGCCACAGGCGATTGAACACAATCTGGGCCGCCACAGGCTCACCCTCTGAAGAGACGGGTGACTGGAAGTAGGTAACTTTGAGCGAGGGTAATTTTACCTAGCGACAATCCATGAAGACAGCGCCTGAAGACGAACACTGATCTATTGATCAGTGTAGAAGTCACCACAGCCTTGAAAAGGAGACGTGATGGAAGAGAGCATACTGAAGGCCAAGGGAAACCCGGATGTTCGACTCGTAGACTTTGAAGAACCCCGACATGTGTGCCCGGTAACACGATGTGCAGAATTCTGAAGTCCGTCTCCTTTACTGAAGCGCAACTCTACTGCTGGTATCATTACCGCTGGCATGATTTCCTGTGATTGTTTCAACTGCGCGCCACTTAATGGGTGCCGGTCCATCGGCACATGTGCTCGTAGCGACGCTAGGACTTCCTGAAAGCATGTTTTTGAATCTTTTAACCTTGTGCAATTTGGCACATGGTTCTTCGAGCAACTGTTTGTATAACTGCTTGTCTACCGCGGTAGCCCTATCCATATTTCTAGATGCAGGCTCGACCCTCGTTTTAACGCCAGATACCTCGTTCGTCCAGCTCACCTGTTGCTCGTCGCCGATCCGCCTGGCGGCGCTTTTCCCCGGTGTCTGCTAGAGTTACTGTATATGGTACCGCAGGTAGCATATACAGTAACTCTAGTGCCAGTGCCAGCATTGTCGGTATCCTATGGCCACTCTGGCCCGAACACCACCTAGTTCTCGCTCTCGACGTGGAACGCTGACGCGTCTTGGATCGGCACCGCGAACATGAGCGAGCTCGGTGGCAAAGAGTCTTTGTACCCATCGAGGGGTCATAGCCTCCAGTGGTCATTATTGTAAAGGACTATGGACGCTTGTCACGATGTTTGGTGAGTTCGGACGAGAAAGGATTCAAGCGAACGTCTGAGAGGGGAAGAAAACTAAACAAGCTTTGTTTCACACTAAAGAGGCGAGTAAAGAGTAAAAAGCTCAAGGGAAAGGAAAACAAAACTATCAACACAGAGCTAGTCGGCAACCTTAATGCGACAGACGCTGAAGTCCCCCCTGGACAAAATACTGTCCAACGTCCGACTACACTAACATGCCGCGTTCGTTACGCGAAGCGTTCCCGAATAAAAACGAAACAGTGCCTCACACTCGTGTTCAACGTCCTCCCGGCATGACGCGCTGGTCGGAGCAAGCGAGGGCAGTGGTGGCACGGTTGGTCGTCGGACAGTAGAGCGGTCGTCGGCAAACGGATGTGCTACCGTGTGCGGCGCCGTTGAGCGACACGTCGCAGCCGGCGACTTGCCGCAACTCTCGGGGTCCGGGGCCAGTCTCCCCCCCCGTCCACAGCACCAGTAGGCCTCGTTCCCGAACGTGCCTCGACAAACTGCACCCTGGCAGGAGCCGCTTCGAAGGCCTCGTCCTGGGACCTGGAACAGGCTGCCGGAGCCGGAACTGGCAGGCGCGTCCTGGTATAACGCCCGCCTCAGGGACGACGACCGGAGCTGTTCTTCCCGAGCGGAACACGGCTTCGCCTGCCTGCTGGCTTCCTTGCTCGAGCTCGCTCCACGCGCCGTAGGCCGTTCCTTGTCTTCTCTTTTTTTCTTTACTTGTTTTGTTGCTACCTCCGTGCCACCGGCCCTCCGCTCGTCTTCTTCACTTTCGGTTTCGAGTTTTCCCGAGGTTCACACAAAAATATTGTGTCCTTTGCTCACAATTATGTTGGCGTGCAGCGTTGCGTTTGTCCAAGGGGCTGTACTCCATGTGGAGTTAAGGGACTGCTGCGATTCGCATTCATTTGCTGCTTGCAGTTCGCCTCTCCCATTGTCTGTTCGCAATTATGTACCGCGCCTTGAAATTTGCTTTTCATTTTTAAAGATGACAGTCTTTCTTGGAATACTTCAACGCAGAAATTTTGGTCTGTCTGTCTGTGTGTGTGTCTGTCCTGCTTTTCGATTCAGTAGAATGGCGAAAGTTTAACCCCTTACTCAACGACCACCCATCTTAAACTGGAAGCTACGTTCATACTTGTGAACACAGTCGACTCAAAAGGAAATATTACGCATATCTGAGGCGCAACATCAATACGCCATTATTGGTGGTGTATTGCTTTTTTGAGAAAATGCATAGATATGTAATTCTAAAGACCACTGTGTTTTTACGCTGCATTAACAATGCGACGCATTAAACGAAAAAGCGGATGTTTCCTACGCTTCGGAAAAACGACACGGTGCTGCCACCTACCAGTAGCTCTGCGTACTACGCAAGCTTCTTGCGTTTCCCGATATCATGGCCAGATGGCGTCCTTATCTCACGCAGCGCTCCCTCCATTTCATCAATGCCAGCCACATGCGGCCGATTCAACGTAGACGGGGCGCTGTGTGACGCAAGCCAAAACATAAATGGCCGTTTGACGATATTGACGCCAAGCGAAGTGCCCACCGCGGAGCAAGTTTTGAGAAGCAAGCTCCCCACTACAAGCACCGATCTGGAGCAGAAGAAGACGAAGAAGAGCGCAGTTGTGCGAGCGTTCTTTTGGTGCTGGCCGCCATTAAAGAAGGCTTTTCTCTTCCGCCGATCGTGTATTGCTTATCTTCGTGACATTTTAGTGGTGGAGGTGCTGGGTACATGCTATCATCACCGCAGCCACAGCATAGCCCTGACTGAAGTCCAGTGAGTAGTCCGGGCGATATCACTCCTGTCCACGTACGCGCAAGCCGTCGCCTCCAAGGGCTCCAACCAGAACACGGTCCGTTACCTCATCGTGTCCGCGCCATGAACCTGGACCCACAGCGCTCTGCTGTGTCTGTTCCACCAGCGCATCACGTCATAGTCAAACAACCACAGCCACCACCTATCTTTCACAGAGATCCTTCAGAAGACGTGGAAGATTGGCTAGACCATTTTGACCGGGTCGCTGATTGCAACGGCTGGAATGAAGAGCGCAAGCTTTGCAACGTCTACTTCGCGCTCCAAGACTCCGCGAGGACATGGTTCTACAACCACGAGGCGACGTTGACTTCGTGGGAGGAATTTCGTCGTCAGGTGATCGCCGCATATTCCAACACCGACCGAAAGGAGAAGGCAGAGCTGGCGATACAGACGAGGTTTCAAGCCCCGAATGAAAGCGTCACGACGTACACTGAAGACATGGCTCGGTTCTTCAGACGTGCGGACACCTCAATGACCGAAGAAAAGAAGGTGAGACATCTTATGCCGGGTGTCATAGAGGAAATATTCGCAGGCCTTGTCCGAAACCCGCCAGCTACACTTGCGGGCTTCCTTGCTGAAGCGACAGCCATGGAAAGAGCACTCCGACATCGTTCCAGGCAGTACGATCGCAACGTCTTGGAACTTTCGAACGCCCCTCATATGGCATCGGGAAACAACATTGCGGACTTACGGAAGCTGATCCGAATGGTTGTCAGAGAGGAGCACCAGAAAATGCAGGTAACCGCCAACCCGCAAACGCGAATTTCTGTGGCGGAGATGGTGCGCGATGAGATTCGGCAAATTGTTCATGCTCGGATCTACGAGGTACCCTAACCCTACGAGGGGCCAGAACGCTGCGAGGTACCACAACGTTACGACGTACCACACCCCTACGAGGTACCATACCAGCAGGAACGAGTCCGCATAAGTTATGCGGAAGCCGCCCGACGACCGTCGCTATATGCCACCTCAGTGGCTATTCACCCTGCCGTTCAAAGGCAAGCAGTATTCGGGCGTCGCAGTCCACCACTCGTCGAGGAGTCCAGGCCACGAAAAAGCGACATATGGCGGACCCCGGACTCCAAGCCCTTCTGCTTCCACTGCGGGGAGGCTGGCCGCGTCTACAGGACGTGCCCCTACCGGCGAGTGGGTCTCCATGGGTACGCCCCGAGTGCGCCTCGCCCGCGCCCTGGTGAGCGACCGGTGGAGATAAAGAACTTCCTTGCAAGCCGAGACCGTCCATACGAGCATGGAAGACACGAGCCTCGTTCTTCGTCGCCTGCTCGATACCGGTCACCAAGTCCCTCGTTTCCCCGTGACGCCCGCCGTCGTCGGTCGCCCAGCCCTGCAAGCCCGGAAAACTGAGTTCAGTGACCACCCGAGGTGAGGCTGCTGACGCGGAACGAATGGAATATCCTCCATCTTGACGACAACGGCGACAAGAGACCGACGTCCACACACGCTCACACGATTCCAGGCACGTCGTGATGTCGGAGATACTTGTCACCGTAGACGACGACGAAGTTACGGCACTAATTGACACTGGTGCCGACAGCTCAGTTATGAGTAAAGACCTCGCGGTAAAGTTAAAGTTTATACGCAATGGACAGGATCACAAGTCCGTACTGCTGGAGGTCATCTACTAACCCCCGTCGGCAGCTGTACTGCTCGTGTGAATATTCGTGGATTTACTTACCTCGGAGTGTTCATCATCCTGCCCGATTGTTCAAGGGACCTGATACTTGGCATGGACTTCCTGCAGGCGAATGGAGCTATAATTTACTTGCAAAATCAAGCGCAAATTTTTCTAAAGCAAAAGCTATAGCGAACGATGGTGGACCCGACAAGAATGCTGACAACGCCTTGCGCATTGTTGCCGACAACGTAACGGTTCCGCCCCGAAGCAGCCTACTGACGTGGGTAACATGCGACGCTATCGACGGCTACGAAGGCATCGCCGAGGCGAACATTCCTCTACTGCTTGAGCGGAACCTCTGTATTGCACGAGGCCTCGTTCACCTTCAGAAACGATGCTCATTAGTGATGCTGACAAACTTCAGCAATGAATACCAGCACGTACCGCAAGGCACAGCTGTCACCTTCATGCATGAAAACCCACAAAAAGAGTCCAATCTGAAGGATCGCATTCACATTAACCCTGACCTGGCGGAAGGGCGGAAACAGCGACTGCTAGACCTTGTCAATGCCTTCTCTGACTGCTTCTCTACCGAGTCAAAGGTTCGACGCACTTCCATGGCAAAGCATCGGATTATCACCGAAGAGTCAGCCCGGCTGCTTCGCCAGCATCCGTATCGCGTTTCGCCTGCAGAAAGGGAAGTCATAAAGCGCCAGGTGCCGGACATGCTAAACGATGATGTGATTCAGCCATCCGCTAGTCCATGGGCGTCACCTGTCGTGCTCGTTAAGAAGAAGGACAATACATTGCGGTTCTGTGTCGACTACAGGCGGCTTAATAGTGTCACGAAACGCGATGTTTATCCCCCTCCTCGCACCAACGACGCCCTAGGCCGTCTACGCCACGCCAAGTTTTTCACCTCATTGGATCTCAAGTCAGGGTACTGGCAGATCGAGGTGGACGAGCGCGATCGCGAAAAAACGGCGTTTGTTACTCCTTATGGGTTATATGAATTCAAGGTCCTCCCATTCGGCCTCTGTTCCGCACCTGCCACATTCCAACGAATGATGGACACTGTTCTATCTGGACTGAAATGGCAGACACGCTTAGTGTACTTGGACGACGTCGTGGTATTTTCGAGAACGTTTGACGAACATCTAGATCGCCTACACGATGTGCTCCTTTGCGATCAGGAAGGCAAATCTGACTATTAAGCCAGAAAAATGCCACTTTGGATTTCAGGAGTTTATGTTTGTCGGACGCGTCGTTAGTTCCCACGGTGTTCGACCAGACCCCGAGAAACTGGCTGCCGTCGCAGAGTTTCCCCATCCCGCAGAGAAGAAGGCAGTCCAACGCTTCCTAGGTCTGTGCGCGTACTACTGTCGTCTTGTCGAAGGTTTTTCAAAGATCGCCGAACCATTAACAAGACTAACACGCCTAGGCGTACCCTTGAACTGGACCGAAGAACAACAGAAAGCCTTCACGGAGTTGCGCCGGCGCCTGCAAACCGCCCTTGTACTCCGAATTTCGACGAGAAGGCTACCACCGAAATCCACACAGATGCCAGCAATGTCGGCCTCGGCGCTATTCTCGTTCAGTGGCAAGACGGTGCCGAACGGGTAGTCGCCTACGCGAGTCGCAGTTTGACAAAGGCGGAAGTCAACTACTCCACGACGGAAAAGGAGTGCTTAGCAGTCATTTGGGCTATCTGCAAGTTCCGACCGTACATTTACGGAAGACCTTTTCGCGTTGTGAGCGACCATCACTCGCTGTGTTGGCTTGCGAACCTTAGAGATCCATCAGGTGGCCTCGCTCGTTGGAGCCTTCGCCTTCAGGAGTACGACGTGACAGTGGTCTACCGGTCCGGGCAGAAACACGGCGACGCTGACTGCCTCTCACGTGCTCCTTTACCTTCGAAACCGAGCGACTTAGAGCCAGATTTTCCGTTTCTCCGCGGCGTCGACATTGTCGAGATGGCCGACTACCAACGCGCCGACACAACATTGCTGCCTTTGATCAGATACCTTGAGGGTGCGGACGTCGTTGTTCCGCGCCCCATGTCGCGAGGGCTCGCTTCCTACTGCCTCCGAAACAACATCCTCTACAAGAAAAATTTTGAAAACAGCCAGGAAACATATCTACTTGTTGTTCCAGTTTCACTGTGTGCAGAAGTCTTACAGGCATGCCATGACGATCCGTGTGCCGGGCACCTAGGCTTTGCCAGGACGTTGGCACGCATACGCCAGAAGTACTATTGGCCGCAGCTATTCTCGCCCGTTCAGCGCTACGTGAGAAGCTGTCGTGACTGTCAGCGGCGAAAAGTTCCACCTTTAGAACCTGCTGGACTTTTGCAACCCTTGGAACCCCCTGCAGCACCGTTTCAGCAGATCGGAATTGATCTCCTCGGTCCCTTTCCCACGTCGTCTGCAGGAAACAAGTGGATAGTCGTCGCAACTGATTACCTGACGCGGTACGTATAAACCAAGGCCGTAGCCCGCGGAACCGCTGCCGAAGTCGCCACGTTTTTAATGCACAACATTGTATTACGTCATGGCGCCCCTTCCGTCTTGATCACTGATCGAGGCACAGCGTTTACTGCTGACTTAATCAAGGAGATCGTCATGCTTACTAACACCTGCCACCGGAAAACCACGGCCTATTACCCCCAAACAAATGGTTTAACGGAACGCCTGAACAGGACAATGGCCGATGTGCTGTCGATGCACGTCGACGTAGAGCGCAAGACGTGGGACCAAATCCTCTCATATGTGACATTCGCATATAACACAGCTGTGCAGGAAACTACCCGTTTCCACCGTTTGAACTCGTTTACGGACGTCGTATCACAACCCCCTTAGACGCGATGCTACCAGTCGACACCAGAACATTGAGAAGCGAGAATTCTGACGACATCGTCCAGAAGGCCGAAGCAGCTCGACAGCTCGCTCGAAACCGAATCCGTAACCAGCAAAGTGCCGATGCCCGCCGATACAACAGCGGCCGAAGATAAATTCACTATGAACCTGGCGACTACGTCTGGGTATGGACGCCCATCCGGCAGCAGGGTCTCTCCGAGAAACTGCTGCGCAGATATTTCGGTCCCTGCAGGATAACAAAGCGCCTCAGCGACGTGAACTACGAAGTCGTTCCTGAAAGTTCTGCTACGAGCATGAGCCGACGGCGACCCCGACCAGAAATTCTTCACGTAGTGCGTATCAAGCCGTACTACGCCCGTGAAGAAGTCATCTGACCACAGTTTTCCTTGCCCTCTGTTTCATTAGCATCAGCGCCGTCGGCGACCGGGACGGTCGCTTTTCACAGGGTAGAGTAATGACGCCAAGCAAAGTGCCCACCGCGGAGCAAGTTTTGAGAAGCAAGCTCCCCACTACAGGCACCGATCTCGAGCAGAAGAAGACGAAGAGCGCAGTTGTGCGAATGTTCTTTTGGTGCTGGACGCCATTAAAGAAGGCTGTTCTCTTCCGCCGATCGTGTATTGCTTATCTTCGTGACAATATATAACACACTCTACAAGACATGCCCAGACAACGCAGGGAAAAGACCGACGAGCAGATTGCAGCGGAGAAGCGGCGGCGTGCCCATGCCCATCGTCTCAAGCATGCCCAGGAAACGTCAGAGCAACGAGCCCAGTGGCTAGCGAAAGATCATGAATCGAGGCGCGCCCGGAGGCAACAGGAAACAGACGAGGTGCGCGATGCGCGAATTGTCACTGACCGAGAGGCTAAGCGAGCGTACCCGGCGGCTGAACAGGCGCCCGAAACCCGTGCCGAACCGCAGATGAACAGGGACTCATGTAGTACGGCCGGTAGAAGACTATCGTCTTTCGACGACAGTTGCAGCGAAGCACGGAGATACGCGTCCAATTTTTTATCTCCCGTCCGACGATATTTTTCCCAGAAGGAGGATTTGGCTCGCAGCGATGTTTTTATTCTCCTTCGTCCCTTCCACATGCTCGGCATCTTTGAAAGTACGGGCTTTAAAGCCCTCACCTTCAATGTTTTATATGCGGAGTTTTATATGCATGATTCTGTAGGGACTGAAACATTTGGATTATTCGTGCACGGTTTGGCCTTGCCAGCTCAATTCACCTCTTATCCATAACCATAACCCGTACCGAGAGAAGTGGGAGGTGGTCGTGCTTAGTTACTCGTACCTTCAGGGCCCAAACGCCTTGGTCGGGGGGGCTACGCCGGCGGCGGCTCGAGCCAACGGGATCACGGAAGAGGGACTCCACCGAATGCGGTGCCCGTAAAGCTAGCACCTCTGTTTGGGTTTTCACTAAAGGCTTCCGAAAAACCAATCAGCACACGCACGGTGGGCGTCCGTAACTGTTGCAGACTTGTCACTGCACCGTCAGCAGCGAAGATGACATAAATATATGTGACCCATATTGAACTCGTGACTTTTCTAGGAATGCATAAGAAAAACAATCAAAGCGGGAAATAAAGGAGGAAGGAACGATAGCTAGAAAAGAGCAGAGAGAATAAAGCGGGAAAAGTAAGGCATCGAGATAAGCACATTAACAAAGAATGAAATGAAGAAAGAAGGTGGGATTCAAGACAGCAAGAATGACAGCATGTAAGCAAGAAAGAAAGAAAAAAGGAAAGAAAGACAGAAAGATTCGTGCACACGCATACTTCGCTTGCCTCATTTTCCCGCAAGAAGAAAGCCTTCCATTTTTTTCGTCTCCTCGAAGTAGAGATACCGCCGTTCTTATTTGCGCGAGATTGAGTGCCAGCTGTTGGCATTGAAAGTAACTTAGCGGCTTGCACAGCATACCTCTGGTGCATCCAGATGCTTTGTTTTGACGAAGCATGGCGACTAAGTTACGCGCCTCGCACAAAGAAGCGCTGATAATTTGACGTGGTCACTTGTCACCTAAATAAAACTTTACTCATAATGCCGACATTGTCGAAGTGCTGTTAGAACTTTTGCACCTGCGAGGAAGTGAATTTTTTCATGGAATTGGCACTGTGTAAGCAATGCCCACTGATTTACACGCAGGATCTCAAGTGTCAGTGGAGAGATTCTTCGTGCTCCTTCTACGATGCAGCTAAGAAATTATTTACCAAGAACCAGCGCATTTTTGCTTTTGCCCGAACAGTCACACTTGCTCACCTGTATTATGTAAATCTTGCTGCATTAAGCGGCGGCATTAAGTGGCGATTGCCATTTCAAAACATTCAAGCATGAAACTTAGAGAGCTAAGAAGTGGAGGACAACACTTTGGCCGCCACTGCAAGGAGGCTGAGATGACTGAAAGCTAAAGAAGCAGCTCAGAAGGATGCCTCTTTCACCACGTGACCAGTCTTAGGTCGCTGATGGAGAAATATTCCGTAATTCTCACTAGGTGTTGACCGGTTAATCATCGCAAATAATATGGGTGGTCACATGGCCCGGTTTATGACATGTATTTTTAGGATCTCCTACTGCTTAAAAAGAATTTCGCAATTTCCTTCATATTCCCTCCCACAAGACTGAAATTTTTGTGCTGAGTTGTTTACTAGTATTTTCTTTTGTTCTTTATTTTCTTTTGCTTGCACAGTTGTGGTGTTCCGAAATGTACGTTTCTAAATCGTGTAACCTATTTTTGCCAAACGCCTATTTTTGCGTCGCTTCTTATAGGGAAAGCATATAACCTCCAATTATGCATTCGTTATTATCAATCCCTACAATCCTATCATTCTCTCATCAATCATACTTCACTTTCAAAAATATGTATTTTGTATTTTTTTCCTTAAAGAACCTGAGCATCCACTGTCACAAGAACAGGAAGCGTTGATGCAGAGAGCCCGTGAGGTGAGCAACATGAGATGTATATTGTTCCAAACCGCGCCTTTCGCACCGGCGCGATCTCATTGAGGTAGTATTTTTTGTGTGTTCGAATGAAAACGTCGAGCGAAACAACCAGAAAGAGCGGACGAGGGTAGAGATGATGAAATATAACACTGAAACAGCAGAAATTACCTCAGAATTGTGTCCAAAGAAGCATTGAGAGTTTTTGCAGCACGAACTGAAAATCTTGGTATCATAAGCAAAGAAATCACATATTTGTAAATAGCATGTGCACATACACATGCGATGAATGCATGCAGTTAGTCGCTGGAGATAAAGCCTATTGGGATTATGCAGACGCACTGACTAATGAAGGTGGCCCCATTTCATTAGTTTCGGACCCTACGCCAGAAAAGGCTCTGACTCATGGGCCAGCTAATTGTGGACTCCGATTCGTAGAAGCAGCTAGCAATTATTATACGTCGTGTTTTAAAGTACGTAGGCCAAATTACAGGCGACATTTCGTTTTCTTGGAGACTTCTCTGACTGGATGCCGACATCCGTAGGTCGTTGCGCAGTTGACGAAGCATATACGCGCCGAATGACGCCATTGCTATGCATGTTTTCACTCAGGTAAAAGTAGGTGCGGCTGGCATCGTTATGTGACAAATGAAGATTATCATTATTTGTGATAATGGAAATCGTTGGATCCTTGTTTGTCAGAGCAGTTGACTCGAGTAATTGATTCCAGGCTTGTAGTTTCGCTCAGCGGATCACCAGCAGTGTAGCATTACTGTTTGTTCGAAAAAAAGTAAAGCTGGTTTCGCGCCCCTGAAATCTGAGCAAAAAGCTGAAGTAGGGCAAGGGTGTCAGCACATTGTCACTCGCCTGTCGCATCACCCGAGAGGAAATTGTATAGCTGCTGCATCTTGCCGGTACTTACCTACGGGGCAAAAACTGGGAGGCTCACTAAAATGTTTCAGCGAATTTGAAGACGCAGTGAGAAATGGAACGGAAAGCGATACCTGTTGTCCAAGGGACAAGAAACGATGAAGAAATCGTTAGAAACGATGTATAACGAGGAACGTCGCTGCAGCCAATGTTTCGACTAAGGGCACTTGTCTTAGTCAAGACAGAAATTACCTTCTCTAGTGTTCGTTTTTGTGCGTTTTTATACTCTCCCCTGTCCTCACAAGGAAGGGATGAGAGGAGGGGGCACGTGCGAAAAAAAAACAGGGTAGGGGGAGAGTTGGGTGGCATATGCCTGCGAGATTCATATAACTCGAAAGAACAAACGCAGAGTATGTGGTTGACAGAGTCGCTAATATGTTTAACGCCGTCGTTTTCGTCGGACCGAGAGATTAGCACGTGCAAAGAGCCTTTTGTGAAGAACAATAATATTCTCCGTAAATGCTCTCCAATTACAGAAAGCGAAGAATACCCTTATAAAGCCGTTTCCCGAAATCAAAAGAGTCACAAGCCACCGCACAAAGGTTTTAGGGAGATGTTAGTACTGGCAAAGTAAACACACAGCCTACTGTCTGCCTGTGTAATAACTTGCTCGCGTCCCACATAGAAGACTTGCAAACATAAAGTATTCCAAGTTAAAAAGACGGGAAGCGACTATGCCCATCATGTAAAGTCTAGATTTATCTGCCCTGCTTCATATGTAATTTACATGTTGGAATGTTCACTTAATACAGTAGGGAAAGTGGTAAGCTTTCCAAGTAAACATCAGCAGCACCTAGACACTGCACAGAAATCTTCGATAGTTCTACGCGAGGTGTTCTCGAACGGAATTTTCCAAGCCAGAGCTTTGCAGAAGCGTGCCCTAAACCAGGAGCGTCCGTAAGCGTTTGAACTTTGGCGCGACACCGAGCGAGTTGTCAGAGGATCGCTTTATCAACACGCAGTCAGCTTGAGCGTAAGCAGCATCATTTACTTGTCGACGACCATCTTTGCGTTATAAGAGCGGAGAGAGTAAAGCATAATTAACGACACAAGACAAATTTCACAGTCCCGTGGTAGCACTACAATGCTTAAGCATTGCGCTGGCAGGACGCCGCCACATCGATCGAGACCCTCAGACTAAGGAAGCGCTAACTGCCTGCGCCGATTGCCACGGCAATCTGCCTTGCTCCGTCGTTCCTAGATGGCGGTACCGCCGCTGCGACCTAAGAGCGCCGTGAAAGGGAAGCGATATAATTTGGAATATTTTTGCTGGCTAAACATTTTTGCTTTAACCCGACATCAGTCATACAAATTGTAAAGCACCGTACTGAAGATATAAGGCGCCCATTTTCCCTATATATTTTTTGTGCTATGCTGCGATCTCTAGCGCTTCCAGCTCCTATCATCGCAACCCGCTATACTGTAGCTTCAAGTCTGAGCGGGTGGCATTTCTTCATCGTAAATGACCGTTCATTTTTTCAGATATCCGCTTCGGCGTCATAAGTTTGTTAGTGATTTGTTGGTTGACTTGCGCACTAAGCGCGTTCGTGAAGATACGCGCTCCAGCGCTTCAATACTGCAACGATGTGCTTCGTTTAAATTTTCCCTGTTTAAATCAGCATGCTGAGGAACGAATTTCAGCACAGCGTACATGGTACTTAGCTAACAGCTGGCTTACAGCAAGTGCTGTAATCTCCGTTGTGACGCTTAAAGAGCTGGCGTTGGCAATCAGTGCAACGGCGGAGCTGCATGGTGTGTCGAAGCTGAAGGAAAGCAATGCTAGCGCTCGCGCTACTGATTCAGTAGTCACCAGGGCTATTCACCCGTAAAAATCTCATCTCTTACACATGTCGGAAGTGTTGAATTGCAAAGGCGGAATATTTCAGGCAACCGGGCTATTGGCGTGCAATGTCTCATGTCGCTGGTCGTGCGAGGGGAAAAAGCGACACATTCTCCCCCTCCACACACTGCTCACGTAATTTTGGTCTCCGCCGACAGCTTCATTATAGTGACTGAGGGAAGGTGATTATAGAAAGAGAGAAAGACCTTCATCGGGCAACATCTGTCATGGGTTACAGAGAAGGGATAACTGGTCCCGGTGTTCCATTGGCCCTCTCACATACACCTCTGCCATATCCCACTGCCATATCTTACAACAGATAATTATAATAAAAAGTAAACACAAGGAGGCAAAACCAGATAAAACTAAGATAGATCCCGATAAAAACATTTAATGCCAAGTTAACCTGATCCTCACATAACAACATATCCCCTCTTTATCTTCGAAGTAGAAAAGCGAAAAAGAAGAACAGCATAACAACCGAAGACGCATCTTGACACAACATACAGACATTGCCACATATAAGCGATAAAGATACAAAACATGCAAAACGAACATCACATAAACACACCACAGCAGGACAGAACCACACTGTCATTTAAGCGCATCACACCATATAACCACAGCATAGCAAAAGCAAAACACTAAGGATATGCGGCGACCATTACTTCGCGCTTCCTAGAGGTTTCGTGTTGAGTGGAAATGATTCCTGACTGCATCTATCTCTCCGTTTACCGCTGGCTGTACGATTAGGTTCTTTTTCTGTATATATAGAGAAAAAGAATGGATTGCATGGCATACTCTTATTTCGAACAGTTTCCTCACGTTCCGGCTGATGGACTAGGCTTTGGCAATGTATCAAATACATGCCAACAGGTTTCGTCATAAACACGCCATACATAAGATAGTTTTGACAGCAAGGATCACACAGTAGCTAGCTGTTAGCTGTTACAAAGGCGCTGAAAAAATACAATTCAAAGCAACAATATACGTGCAAATGTATTGGCGGGAACTAATTGTATTGCCTTACTTGAGGAGGCAATGGCTTTTCTTCTGGTACCCGGCTTAATGCGAATGAGTCAGATTACACTGCGCGGCAGTCGTGGTTCTTCAAGCGCACGGAATTACCACGACGAGGTGAACTCTCCGTGTCACTGCTAAGGTGTCGGTGCCGCAACAAAGTTTCCGTGATAAGGGTCCGCAATGTATCCGAAAAGTAAAATGTGCATTCCTACTATACACAACGAGTTCAAGCAAATCGATGGACACTACACGCAACACATCCACAATTAAGCAGATTTGCGACATTGTGCAATTAGTGAACCTCTGAAGAAGTTGCAGAGCTCGCGAGTTCACTTTGTTGATTTCCACGTTCGTGAAAAGAACAGGAAACTGAGCAAGCTGGAAGGGATTCACACTGCAGAGAACACGCGTGCAGAACACGGCCAAGAGGGAAGTGGAGTGGACAACACAAACGCCCTGTATCAACTGACACAGAGCACTGAGCCGAAAGAGAAGACACACAACTTACCCGTGCATACTTCAGCTGTGTGCCTAAATTAATAGTTGTCGTTCGTCTTGTCAGCTTGGGCTTCCTTTTTGTAGGTGTTTTGCACGCCTGTCCTTTCAGTATGAACCTTCGTTGGTAGTCTTACTGTAATAGGTACACTATTGAACTCTCCTCTTACGTCAAACGTATGCGTGAAAACAATGTCATGTTTTTGATTTCCGGGAAGGCAATGTTGCCATCCGGAAAACAATTGCCTTTACTATTCTTAATTACGTTACGACCCATACACTACCTGTAACGTCCATGGTAAAACGGTACGTTACCCGGTAAGACAAAAATCTATTTGATTGCGCAGTTCCTTGAACAGGAGGACACCCTGTTTTTATTTCATGCTATTAACTGGAGGACACGTCGAAACGGCGACGTATGCTGGAGGTCTAAAAAATATGGCGAGAGTGGAAGTGCCTTACTGCATAACATAACCTACGATGAAAGAGAGGTGAGTGATTATGCATGTTTGAGGCACACATGGTAAGATAGAAAGAAAACCCAGCGCTATACACGCCGCCTATTCCGTCAAGCAGCAAAGCAGCGTGTTGCGCTTTTCTGAGCACAACACCTTGTGTTGTCTTGTTTTCATGGGAGGCTTTTCTGGCGGTCTTTCTTTACTGTATGAGGTGACCGACAGCTATTTAATGGATGGTTTTCACAACCTGAAACTGGCAGCACCGGAGTGTCAAGTGTCATGCCAAGCGTCGATCGATTTGTGGGGTTTAACGTCCCAAAACCAGTTCTAGTTATGAGAGACGCCGTAGTGGAGGGCTCGGGAAATTTCGACCACCTGGGGTTCTTTAACGTGCACTGACATCGCACAGCACACGGGCCTCAACATTTCGCCTCCATCAAAATGCAGCCGCCACAGCCGGGATTCGATCCCCTACCTTCGGATCTGCAGCCGAGTGCCATAACCACTAGACCGCCGTTGCGGGGCGTCATGCCAAGCGTGCGCTTCCTCTTAGCTGCATGAATGAATTACGTGGCCACGCGTCTTCCAGTTTTTATTAGAATTACAAGTATGTAAGAAATGCATGAATTGCTTTCCCTGTCCCTTTGTAAAAAGCATCATTAGGTTTAGGCCCCTATGTTATTTTCAGGAGGGCTGACCAGTATCGCGACCAGTGTAGTACAAGTGCGGCAGTTCGGCACGCGAAGGCAGGTTTAAAAGAGCCCTGAAAAGATGTTCATCCACTAATATCTCTTCATAGTGCACCTTGCACCTATCATTTAAGCATATTTTTCCTAAAGACCCCATCCTTGGTGCGTGTACTGTTAGCCCACGCGTAATGTTTTTGCTTTCCGATATATGCCAAAAATATAAAATTTGTTCTAACACAAAGTGAACGTATTTCAACTAATGTGCCGCTTTTCAAATTCCTTTGCAAGAGAAGCTGTGCTCATGTTTTTTTCCTTGGGTATCTAAAGCGACACGAAGCCGAGATCTGCTGGTCGAATATTGGACATAGATTCATTATTTTTTAAAAGTGCAACTTCCTTTCCCAAATTTCTGAAGTAGTATCCGATTATGCGCTCCTTCTGTCATTTCATCAATTTCTGTGGTTTTTCGTAAGTCGCACTGACTGTCTACAAGTTGCATAGAATGCTAGTATTGTGCTGATATGCTCTAAAGGTCTACTAACTTTTCACAGTTTCCTCGCAGGTTACACCCTTGCCGAAGCTTTTCTACTACGGCGGTACAACACGAGATAGCATATTATCAATGTAGAGTCCAGAAAATAAATGAAATAGTGCTTTTTTTTTATAAACCTCTCTTCTTTTCTTGTTTTGCTTAGAACGCATTTTATAGAAAATACAAGGGATCCAGTTAACCCCACTTATTCTCTAAATAGAGCTTTCACGTACGCTGAGAGCTACATCTACACAAACTACTGTTGGTTCACTTGATAGTGCAATCGACCGGTGGTTAAGCCCTTTGAAAATGTGAAAACGCAAAATATACAATCCAAACAGTCGGATATACATGGAGCAAACCAGAAGAAACACCATAATGGCTGTGAATGGTCGCGCAAGGGGTTACCCAATGTCGGCGGGGCGACAACAAACAGGCCGAACAAGCCTGAATGCTCGCAACAGCGGCCAATGCTCCCTAGCCAAATCCGGCCCATTCTGGCTGGCCAAAATTCGCCCATGCTGGCTGGCCACTTTCGATCCATGGT
>CM023490.1:65548440-65595609 GCA_013339685.2 Hyalomma asiaticum | reverse complement strand
GCGAGATCTGCTGGTCGAATTGGACATAGATTCATTATTTTTTAAAAGTGCAACTTCCTTTCCCAAATTTCTGAAGTAGTATCCGATTATGCGCTCCTTCTGTCATTTCATCAATTTCTGTGGTTTTTCGTAAGTCGCACTGACTGTCTACAAGTTGCATAGAATGCTAGTATTGTGCTGATATGCTCTAAAGGTCTACTAACTTTTCACAGTTTCCTCGCAGGTTACACCCTTGCCGAAGCTTTTCTACTACGGCGGTACAACACGAGAATAGCATATTATCAATGTAGAGTCCAGAAAATAAATGAAATAGTGCTTTTTTTTATAAACCTCTCTTCTTTTCTTGTTTTGCTTAGAACGCATTTATAGAAAATACAAGGGATCCAGTTAACCCCACTTATTCTCTAAATAGAGCTTTCACGTACGCTGAGAGCTACATCTACACAAACTACTGTTGGTTCACTTGATAGTGCAATCGACCGGTGGTTAAGCCCTTTGAAAATGTGAAAACGCAAAATATACAATCCAAACAGTCGGATATACATGGAGCAAACCAGAAGAAACACCATAATGGCTGTGAATGGTCGCGCAAGGGGTTACCCAATGTCGGCGGGGCCGACAACAAACAGGCCGAACAAGCCTGAATGCTCGCAACAGCGGCCAATGCTCCCTAGCCAAATCCGGCCCATTCTGGCTGGCCAAAATTCGCCCATGCTGGCTGGCCACTTTCGATCCATGGTGGCTTTGCCACAGTAGAGCCATTCTGGCTGGCCGTCATCGGGCAGATGTGGGTGAAAGTAGCCCTAGCGCGATTTGCCGACTGGTGCCCGATCTCGCTGCCGGCTTTGGCCGACTTCACGCCTACAGCAGTTCAGTGTCGGCGTGCTGCCTGGGTAGTTGTTTGAAGGGGCGCTAACACAAAAATATGCAGCTGCAGTCCTGTTAACCATAACACGGCACATCAATTGCTTCAGCGCGCCAGATAATTACTTACGGCTTCTTTATTACGGACTTGTTTAAGTTTTGGTTCGGGATAGCGCCAGAAACGTCAAGGCGCCGGGTGCTAGAGGCGCCACCTACTATTCGCAACGGGGTAAACCAGGTCGACCACGTGAGCACACTAACTGTGACGCACTTCCGCTCGACCTACAACAAGTGCTCCTTTTCTCTCGACTCTCGAACCTCTAGCGCATTGCTTAGGGAGTTGCTATCATCGTCGTCAGGTGACAGCTATTTTCTTGAGGCGTAGCGTCACTGCGGGTCTACGTAGTACTAACGCCGGCGGGACGAACAGACAATGGTGGCCATGACGTCGTGACTGCTGGTGCTCTGCACGCAGCATGGCTTCCGTGGTGAGGTCGCGGAAGTTGGGGGTGACCTTGGGGTCACCTTTGGTATAGTCGATGTCGCGAGGTGCAGCGTCTAGTGCTGGGTTGTGCATGCGAATTTTAATATTCACTTAAATTACCTTTGGCGCTCTATTCGCTGCTGAGATTTGGTAGATGACATGTGCATCTTCAAGAAAATCGGTCACACAGGCCATCTCAGCAGCGAAGTTTTCGTGTCAGTACTCCTTTAAATTGAGGTCTACAACACTTAGCGACTATTTTAGGTTGGATTTGAACCAGGCGAGACTCATTCAACAGTAATTACTTTATAATGCTCAGCGCAAACTCCGTGAGACGAAACAATTGCATACCGTTTTTGCACATATAATGAATTTACTTCTAAGCGGCGCGTGCATGGAAATCAGGAGTGGAGTGGAAAAACTTTGTCCTGCAGTCAAACACTAAATATGCTTCTTTGCAGGACGAGGAAATGAAAAAGGGAGGCGTGGATACCCAACAGAGATATAGGTGAGGGGAAGCGTTTGTCACTTGTAGCACGCATGGCATTAGTTGGAATTCGTAGGTCCGTTCGCTATTTATGCAGTGTTATCACGTGGCTATCCAGCTATAATTTAAGCTCTATTGGCGTTCCATAGTAAAAACGAATCTAAGTTGTGAAGTAATGGGTAAAGCATCGCGGGAAATATAAACGAGGTGAAATTGCACCCAATCTAGAGCAACTGCCTTTCGACCTCTGCAGACAGAACAAGTGAATTAAAAAAAAATCTTCCACTTTGGTGGGTATAATGCGCACTATGCTCACGTAGTCGGAACTTATACAAGCGTTCAATGTACATCCGGCTGAATATTATGCTGAATACGGCCATTAAAGAATTTGTGGAGCTGTTCTGACGGCGAAAGTCTTATGTCGCGATGTTGGAAAGTCGTGTTGTGGCGCTGGAATGAAATCCACACTTTCGGCACAATTACGAAAGAATTAAAGCGAAAACGATAGACTGGAATGATGACGAGGAGGAGGAGGATTGTGGTTCGGTTAGCGAAGGGCGCTAAATTCTGCAGACCATGTAGGGAGCACGGCTGCGCGTCCGTGGAGGTAGGGGAAAGGGAGTGAAAGAGATAGAAAGGAGAGAAATGCGTAGCTGAGGGCTCCGGGAATTTTGACCACCTGGGGTTCTTTAACGCGCGCTGGAAACGTACATGCAGTACACTGGCCTCTCGTATTTTCCCCTCCATCGATGATGCGGCCGCCACCGCCGGGATCGAACACGCGTATTTTGGAAGGTAGCCGAGCTCCATTACCACTACACCACCATGGTGGACCGACAGACTGTGCTCTTTTCCTGCCACTTGTCCCTTCCCCTAAGGTGCTTAGCCATGTCCACAGTATGGGAGAGAGAAATTACCATCTCTTCCTTCCTAACGAACCCCCCCCCCCCCACCCACTTCCCGACAGGCTGGAATACCATACGAGCGCCTCTATTTTTTTCAATGCCAGTGAAAAACGCTCGCTCGTCAATAGGAACCGTCGGTCCACCTTGGTTCAAGGAGTAGTCGTTGTGCGAGGCCACTTAGAGGGTACGGCAGCTTGCATCACATTTGCGTCGGAGAGCGCGTCGCTGTCGTTGCCTAGGTGACACTGTAGACGCTGCGTCCTCCTCCTTTACAACGCTCCTGTCAGGTTTATTCCCTCCCACTTCTTTCTTGGTAGCTCTCCCTGTATGCGCTACGCAAAGCTTTTTGCGTTTGCGACAATCTAGAGCGGCGCTCGAAGGATCCGCAGCTTTCTGGCATCGAGTCACACCACGGTAACTTTATTGGTATTTCGCATTCATCGTTCCGCTAATCGCTCCTTATCGCTAACGTATCAAGCGCTGTGCGTTATCACCTTCATGTTTCCAGGCGCCTTGTTCACGAACATCATTTTTCGCGTGTAGACGGTTTGGTCCAAATAGCAGGATATAGCGTAACGCCAGGTGCAGAATCAGCGGTTTTCGAGGCGTTTCACAGCGGCGGTCGCACGCGTACGCAACCGCGTCAGCCGGGGCGATGACGCTCTGGAAATCGAGAATTTTGGTACATGTCATCTCAACCAACCGGCCACGATAGCCGTGAATGAGCGTGGCATCTAAATAATGCCGTTCATGGCCTGCATACCATGATTTCCATGTTACCACCTCTAATTTATGTTCGTCATAAAGTCATGTCACACCTAACTTCACACCTAAGCCACGAATTTTAAAGGAAGCTAGAGGCCCCGTTTTGTTTGCGTGGTCAGTGCACGTTAAAGAACCACAGGCGGTGAAACAATAGTTTGGAATATAGACAGCCAGACAGACAGAGGAACTTTATTGTGTCCTGGGACGAGGGTTCGTAAGGTTCCCGGCCGCTTCACAGGCTCCCTGGACCGCCCGGAGTTGATTCGCAAGGTTTGGAATTGCGATGCAGTGTAAGAATTCCGTCTCGTTCACATGATGCTTTCTTGTGTATATGCGCAAGCGGGGGCACCACCACATTAATTGGGAAAAGGTTGCTAGTTGATCGCACTCTGAACATTTTGGCAAAATGTCCGTGTACACGGCCACAGTGGCCGGCGACGGGAAGGATCGAGTCTGGAGGAGTCGGAGGGCGATCTCCTGTCTTCGAGTTAGCTACCTGTGCGGATCCCGAAAAGATTTCCTGCCTAGTCGATAGTGAGTAGTTACCTCGTGAAAGGTAGTCAACGGGTCCCCGTCGGCGCCATCGCCACTCCCCTCCTCCGCAGCGTGCGGGGGGCTCGTTTGCCCGAGGCGGAGCACAAGTCCTCGCGCCCGAGAGTGAGCCATTTCGTTGGGGTTGGTGATGCCGTCGACGGAGGCGCCCATATGTGCGGGAAACCATGTCAACTCATGAGGGATTTAGTTAAAACGCTGTGAGCAGCTAAGGAGATTTGATTGCCGTCAAACGACCTGACGGCTGTCATGGAATCGAAAAAGATGAGGGATGGATCTTTAGTTGTTAGCGCCAGAGGGATGGCGACCTGTTCGGCGACTCCGATGGACCTGGTCCTTACCGAGGCGGCACTCATGGTGCGGCCGCTCATGTCTACCATGGCTGCCACGAAAATACTCGGACCCGAGCGAGATGCATCAACGAAGAGCGCGTTTTCTCTTCTGCTGTTGAGCTGAGAGAGGAAGGCTTTAGCCCGCGCTCTCCTTCTACCCTGATTATATACCGGATGCATATTTCGGGAAAGTGGATGAACCATGATCACCGACCTTACAGTGTCTGGACGTGGAACTGCTCTCTCCTTAGTCAGGGGAGAGGTGATGCCTACTCTGACTAAAATGGCTTTGCCCGCTGCAGTGCACGAAAGCCTGGAAATCTGGGCAATGCGCTGCGCCTCTATTAGTTCGTCGAGTGTATTGTGTACGCCCAAAGCCTCGAGTCTTGTAGTACTTGTTCTAGAAAGGAGCCTTAAAACCTTTTTGACAGCCTGTCTTATAATTACTGTTAGCTTGGCCTTTTCGGCAGCGCTCCAGGCGTGCATGGAGGCGACGTAATTGACATGACTTAAAAGGAAGGCATTGAAGAGATGGAGGAGGTTGTCCTCCCTGATGCCTCCTCTTCTTCCTGAGATCCTTTGAATAAGCCGAACAGTGCCAGCGGTGTGTTGCTGTAGCTTGTGTATCGTAGCTGCATTCCTGCCGTTCTCCGAGGGAAGCATGCCTAACACGTGTATGGTGCCTTTGCAGTGGATTTCTCCGCCGTTCTTTGTGAACAAGTGTATGTCGATGTCTGCGGTTGGTACCCACCCTTGGTTTCGTCGCCCCATGCGGATAGGTCGGTAGACCAGGAGCTCGGACTTGCTGTCAGATAGTACGAGTTTCATACGAGAAAGGTGTTTCTCGACCGTACGTACGGCTTCTTGGAGCGTAGTCTCGGTGTCACCCACCGAGCCACCCCGGGACCAAATGGTGATATCATCGGCATAGATGGCGGAGCCGATGCCCCTGTTGTTATCTAGCTCTCTAGCGAGAACCGCCATACCAATGTTAAAGAGAAGGGGCGAAATCACCGCCCCTTGCAGGGTGCCCGTATTGCCTAGATGGAACTTGGCTGATTCCATTTCCCCTAAGCTGATGGTAGCGGTTCTGTCTGAGAGGAACTGCCTAACAAAGTCAAAGAAACGCCTAACGACAGCAATGGCTTCGAGTATATGATCATGAAGTATGGTAGCGAACCCCTTTTTGAGATCCAGAGGCAAAACGACTCTGGGATCCCTGGTAGAGGCATCGATGACCTGCAAATTGATGAGAAGCATGGCGTCTTGTGTTGATAAGTGCGGGCGAAAGCCCACCATATTGGGTGGGAAGAGTTCGTTTGCCGACACACGATGTGAGTGAAATCACTCGAAGATTTTCTGTCGTACATTTCTTACCGGGTTTGGGTGTCAGTATGACGGTGGCATGTTTCAACTCTTGTGGACACGAGCCGTTCTTCCAATGTTTGTTAAATGAATCGGTCAGGAAAGTGACCGATTCGTCGTGAAGGTTCCTAAGCATACGGTTCGTGACACAGTCAGCGCCCGGAGCCGAGGCGCTGCTGAGTTTGTGTAGCACAGACCTTACTTCCCATTCCGCAATGTCTCCGTCCAGCTCGTCGGAATCGCTTCCCGTGTAGCCGGAAGGCGGCATGGACGAGGTGGTGTCCAGTGGGAGATGAATTCTGGCGAGATCTGTCATGGCAGAATCTGTGCTACGAAGAGTGAGCGCTCGGTGAACAAGTATCTCGATTGCCGATCTCTGGGCGGCGCATGTGTCGGTGGGTTTCAGAAGGTGTTTGAGCAAGTTCCACTTGCCACCCACCCTCATCTGCCCGCCGACGTTGTCGCACATTTCGATCCAGTGTTTCTGTTCTAACACTTTAGAGTACGAGGAAATTTCTGCATTGATCATGGCGATGTGTTTCCATAGTGACCTGTTAAGTTTGTTCTTCAGCCACCGTTCTCTGAGAGCGTTTTTAGCTTCAAAAAGGTGTGCTAAGTGGCTGTCCATGGTTGGGAAGTCATCATCCGTCTCTATCTCCTTAGTAGAGGCAGATACATTGGAGAAGAGGGTTTCTATCCAGTCTTCATAGTCGTTAGGAGGGCCTTTGTCCCTCGTGCTAGATCTAAAGAGATCCCAATCAATGATGCTCTGAATTCTGGTGGTTTTGCGGTGAGCATGCAGTGTCGTTTCTATAATGAAATTATCAGACCCCAGATCTTCTCCCACGTTGTGCCATGAGGACCTGCCACCATAGGCGACTAGAGAGAGATCTAGGGCTTCGTTACCGAGTTGCCTAAACGAGTGGGGAAACCACTGTCCGTTAGTAACAGGAGATTGAAGTCCTGTATGGCTTTGCATATGGAAGCCCCTTTGGATGAGTCTCTAACGTAGCCCCATGTGGAGTGAGGAGCGTAAATGTCGCCGGCTACTACGAGTGGTATGCCGGCGTCGGTAGCCATTTTTACTGCTTTACTGATAAGACCATAGAAGCGCTGGTCTCGTTGCCTTGGTGAACTGTATACATTGAGGACTAGCAATCCCCTGCGCATGTTCCTTCCCGGTAAGATTTCAACACAGACATATTCAGCATAAGAGCGCTTATCTATGTCTCCGTGGTCAATGGCTGTGGAGCCTCTTTCGACTAGAGTAACGACGCCTCTGCCACCGTTCTTTACGCGTTCAAAGGACTCATAGCCACTCAACGTGGTACCAGGCGTGATCGTTTCTTGTAAGAAAATTACCTGTGGCTTTGATTCACGCATTAGAATATATTGAGCTAACACCGCCTTTTCCTTCTTGAATCCGCAGCAGTTGCACTGCCAGACACGAAAGTTGCTGCTGGATTGCGTAGCCACGATTAGTATTTGGTTTTAGCACAAGGATGAGCCTTCCGATCGCTTAGAGTGCACGGTATCTGCTTTTGTACTAGCTCCGCCACGATTGTGGGGTCGGATTTTAGCTGCGATAATTCTGTCGGAGCCCTCGCCCCGCCACGGTGGTCTAGTGGTTATGGCACTCGACTGCAGATCCGAAGGTCGCGGGATCAAATCCCGGCTGCGGCGGCTGCATTTCGATGGAGGCGAAATGTTTAGACCCGTGTGCTGTGCGATGTCAGTGCACGTTAAAGAACCCCAGGCGGTCGAAATTTCCGGAGACCTCCACTACGGCGTCTCTCATAATCAGAGCTGGTTTTGGGACGTTAAACCCCACAAATCAATCAATTCTGTCGGAAGCGGCGCAGGCTCCGGAAGGCCCCGGAAGATCTCTTAGGCGCAAATCAAGAAAGCGATTCTGTGTCTTGACAACTACAATGTCTTTTGTGAGTCAGTGACGCGTCGAAGAGATATGCTTCAAGGATTCCTTGATATGGTTAAGGCTATCCGTTACGTCTACCTCGGCAACGTCACCGACAGCTCGGCGCTTGCGACCTTTGGCGCCACTTTGGTCACCATCTTGACGGTAAGACGGCGTTTTTGAGTGACGCTAGTTCCTTTTTGACCTGCGCTGACTCTGAGCTGAGTTTCCCATTCTCGTCTCTGAGTTTAAGCTCCTCCGACTCCTTAGTGGTGACGGTGCCCCCGCTTACCTGTGTAGAGGGTACAGCTTGTGTTCTATAAGGTTCCGTATTCTTGTCCTTGGAAGCCCACTTTGCAGTGACGGGAAGCACAGGTCCACCTCTCATGGTAAAGGGCTGCAGCCAGCCGCCCGAAGACGGCCCAGTCATCTCCGCCCCGTGTGTCGGGAAATTCCGCAGGTCCATGTCGAAAGCACGCTCGATCTCTCGCTCCTTTCGCCTCTGTCGAATGACAAACGGGATCTGGTACTTTTGTTTGCAGGCTTTGTCTCCGGTAGGGTGCCCTTGCCGCAGAGTTTGCATCTAATTTGGCATGAATGGCCTTGTTTCGGGTCCTTAGCCCCACAGTTGCGGCACACGTTGACCATTGGAGTAGGGCAGACATCCGCACGATGACCAACACGAGTCCCTTTGCAGCACACCTCCATCTGTTTCTTGTAAAGGTAGCATCGGACTATTGCCTGGCCGACTCTGATGTAGCTCGGGACATCCCCTCCGTCAAAGAGAACGACGACGGAGCCGGTGTCCTTGATACGCTTGATCCCACGAACCGAGGGGTTTCCTTGGTGTACGATGAGCCTTTCGAGCTCAGCATCGCCGATGTCACGCTCGATGTTGCGGATCACTCCCTTGACGTAGTTCCCTCCGCCAGCGGCGTACACCGCCACTTCGTGCTCTTTGCCGTTGACGCGAATGTTCTTGAGAGCCAACATCTTGCGAGCGTTGTCTTTTTCGGTGCACACCACAACGATGTTTTGCACGATGTTGGGGCAGACCAAGTCGCTGGAGGCTTGGATGGCAGTAATTCCGACCGCCGTGAAGATGGCTGTGGAGATGCCATAGCAGCTGGTTCTGCGCAAATCCAGACCGTCTCGCGGTCTAACGATAATCTTCTGATGTGTAGAAGGCAGCTCCGGCATACGCGAAGCCGCGATCACTCTATTCTTCAAGGTAACTGCCCGGCGACTACTTTTAGCAGCAGCCTGGATGCAATCTTGGGATCTTCGAGGAGCGTTGCTCATGCTCGTTCCATCGCTTGCTTCTTCTTTGCCGATTTTGATTGAATAACATGCCATGCGGTTCCCTCAATGGCTTGAATTTCGTCCTCTTCGCCCCTCTCGGTGCGGTTGGCGTCCGGCGTCGATAAAAGTGGCACCGAAGCACTCCCTGCCTTATCTAGCTTAGCCGTGCCGACGCCGCTCGGAGCGGGGGGCGTTCTTGCACCTAGGGCTAACTAGGCTTCAGTGGCGTAAAGGGAAAAGTGCTGAAATGTCACCAAAACCCACTCAGAGACAAAAAACTCCACTTCCTCGTGACCGGGAGGACGAGACGCACACGAGGACACCAAAATCCAGGCGAAATTTGGCACATAAGTGAACGCAGAGATGCAAAAGGCCGGAGCGACGTGGAGGCACGTCCACACAGCTGCGAGCTGCGTTGCCGAATCCAGGTTGGAATATATAGCACACGCATTTTCTTTGCTGCATGGTTTTGTTAAGGAAGGGACGCTAATTTCTGCAGTCCACGTAGGGAGCACAGCTAAGCGTCCGTGGGGGTAGAGCAATGGGACTGAAAGAGATAGAAGGGAGAAAAAAGTCAGTTTCGCCGCAAGGACGAAGAAATTAATGCGATAGGAAGAAATTGTAATGCTATACGAAGTGAGGCTCGCAGCTTTAGGAGCAATATTAAGTGTAGCAAATGTGCAATTGCTAAGTGAGCACCTCCCGTGGGCAGCGCGTGCTCGTGCGAAGGGCTTGATAGGTTGTGTGTCACAAAGCTACACGTACAAAGTGAGGGGAGCCCGCTAAATGAACAAGCAGAAGATGAGCGCGAACTATCAAGTCAAGCACGCGCGAAACGCACGCGCACATATACACCGAACGAGCGCGGATAAGCTGTGACAATGGATACTCTCAGTTTGAACAGCGCTCGTGTTGCAAAGGCGGCCTCCCGTTGCGCTCCTCGCGCCATCTCGCTAGTAATGAAGAAACGCTTATAAGCGCCTTCCATCTCTGAGTCCTGCCAGTGGTAAAAGGTGTGTATATAAGGGTCGCCGTTAGATTCCCGAAGGATCTGCTCTTTGTGGCGTAGTGGTTAGCGCCACGCGCTGCGGAGCGAGAGGTTCCTGGTTCGATTCCGCGCTACGGAAGCATTTATCCGAATTATTTTTAAATGCGAAGAATTTCTTAGCGAACTTCGGCGACATTGAGCGTATTTATCTATCTACCTATCTAGTCGCCTACGACTTTGTGCTCTCCTGGCCGTTTTTCTGTACGGCTTTTCTATATATATATTGTTACGAGGACGCTCGTTAAGGTCGAAAATATCGCGGTTAGCAAAAAGAACGCGGCACAGTTGGTCAGCATGCGCTGGGGAGAGGTCGGGAGCTATCATTTTCTTGAGATCTGGCAGAACACTAGTCACAAATGGCGAAGAGGCGCTCGGGTCAGTTGCATCATCCTAGATTGTGATAGCTGATATAGAACAATCATCGAATGAGCTTATGTGCGCCAGACACACCCCTCGTGGCAGTACTTGTGTCGTCAAGCCAAAGTTGACCACAGGTATGCAGGCGCTTTTCGAAGTTATAGATAAAACAGTGCGCGGGACGAAATACCTCGACTGAGGAGGACCTCGATCACAGGGGTAGGGATGTAGTCGCCATCAGGGACAGGTGGGTCTGAGATCAACTCAAGGTAAGTCATAGTCGAAGGGGGTAAGCGAACGAAATCCGCCGAACTGAGACGACTAGGGGGCGGCTCTACAGGGTCCAGGTGAGGCAGGTCAAGTCGGAGGGTACCAGTTGAGCAGTCTATTAGGGCGGAATGCGCAGACAGAAAGTCCAGGCCAAGAATGACGTCGTGAGGGCAGCGGGCGAGTACGGTGAAAAGGACGACGGTAGAACGATCAGCGATGCAGACTCGGGCGGTGCACATACCAATTACAGGAGCTGTCGCGCCGTCCGGGACACGGACAGCTTGCGTCGCGGCAGGGGTTAGAACTTTCTTGAGCCGTTTTCGAAGATAGGAGCTCATCACAGATATATGGGCGCCCGTGTCGATGAGAGCGCAGACAGGAACGCCGTCCACTTGTACATCAAGCAAGTTCATATTGGTCGGGATCGTCAGTAGAGGCTTTTGGGGCGTAGAGAGCAATGCAGCGGCACTTCCGGGCGCTGCACCATCTAGTTGAGAGCGTGCGAGGGAACTTGGCGAATATGAGCGGCGGGGCTGAGGCGAGCGAGACTGACGGCGTTGGGGCGAAGGTGATCGTGAGTATGGGCGGCTGGATGCAGAAGGTTGAGCGGCAGTGTAATCGGCGCGAGCTGCATAGGAACGGTAATAGCTGTTTGGTCGAGAGTACCCAGGATACATGTTCGGTTCAGGTGAGTTCCAGCGACTTCGGCAATACCGGGATATATGCCCAATCCCACGACAGACGAAGCATATCGGCTTGTTGTCAGCAGTGCGCCACTCCGGTGAATTGCGAAAAGTTGGCTGATAATAAGGCCGTGAACGAAGCGGCGTACTCCCGCGAGATGCGCGGGTGTCAGGGTGATGCGTGGAGCAGACCGAGTGATGTCCCATGTTGGCGAACTCCTGGCGGACAACTGCTTGGATCATAGAGATCGGGACTGACGGTGTGGAGGAGGGGCAGCGCTCGAAGGTCGCCGGACAAGCGGCCTCAATTTCTCGCCGCACAATCCGAGTCACGTTGCAAGCTGTGTCGTTGGAACTAGGAACATCGGCACAGGATGACGTCGCGCGGTGTTGGGCAAGCGGGCAAATTGTTGAGGGTTTCGCCGGCTTTTTGCGAGTTCCAGGCGCCGGCATTCCTTGATCGCTGCATCAACCGTCGACACGTTGTTAAACACAAGCAGGTTGAAGGCGTCATCTGCAATTCCCTTGAGGATATGGGCAACCTTCTCTTGTTCCGTCATGTGCGCGTCAGCTTTCTGGCAGAGGGCCAAAACGTCCTGAATGTACATCACGTAAGGCTCGCTTGACGTCTGTACACGGGTGGATAACGCCTGTTTCGCGGCAAGTTGGTCACCATGACAGCTGCCGAACAGCTCCCGAATCTTGTCCTTAAACGCATCCCAACTAGTAAGCTCCACGTCGTGCGTTTCGAACCAGACACGAGAGGTGCCGCCGAGGTAAAATATAACGTTCGCGAGCATGATGGTAGGGTCCCACCGGTTCGTTGTGCTGATACGCTCATAGAGGTTGAGCCACTTCTCCACATCTTGCCTATTGGTGCCAGAGAAAATGCCAGGGCCACGAGAAGGGGCGACAGTGATGTAGGTCGTAATGGCAGCTGGTGTTCGGGGGCGCGCTGCATCCCCTGTGGACGAGGTATCTTCTGGAGCCATGAAGGTAGGCTCGAGAAAGCGTCCATTGCGAAGCTCCGTGTCCAGAAGGTTACCCAGCACCTCCACCAAAGATGTTACGAGGAAAGACGCAAGAGGCGAAGCCATGTACAGATGTATTTAGAAAGGAACGCTGAGGCGCTTGGCCATGAACAAGCAGCCCGAGCAAGCCTCGGTAAAAAGGTCCTCCTCATCGTCTTTCTCTATTCGCCTCTTGACGGTCGGTGGCACGGGTCCGTAGCAATATATATATATATATATATATATATATATATATATATATATATATATATATATATATATATATATACACGGTTCATGACGGCGGCAACGGGGACGGCAAAAACCAGCCGAGACTGTCAGTATAATTGCTATCGCAATAAAAAGCCGTAGTGGGAGCGTTCCGGAAATTTTTGACATCTGCCATTCAAGGTCAGTGGGGGAAAATCGGCCCGAAGCAATCTTAAAGCAGAACCGAAATCCGAGCGGATATGAATTGAACAGTGGTGGAACGAAATTGAATATGCATAGAATGGTCTTCGAACAGCAAGGGGAACATTTTCAAAACAGTAAAAATTCCAGGGCATTTTCTTTGACAGAACTATTGAAAAAAGTGCCAAAGCAGCACTTGACTTACTTCAAGAGACGAAATATACGGCTATGTATGTCTCTTTAAACAGGCTTAGAGCCTTAAACATATAAAGAACCGTAGGTGGCGCTTCACAGTACATTAATCTACGGCTTCCCTATCATGCCACTGAGGCCTATTTGCCATGATTCCATTCTTTTATGACAAGGATTGAAGAATGTCACTTCACGCACTCTTCCAGCTTGATTCCTTGCTCCATTCGCGTGAGCATGTTAGGAAGGGTTCCGACGTACCGCTAAGAGGTCGAGGAATAAAACGACTGATACTATGATGCTCACTATAGATTCATGGACTCATGATCTTTCGCGATACGGAAATTTTAAGAATGTATGGGTGGGGGTATGTGACCTTTATAGATAGAATAGGGCAGCTCTCTGCCGCTTTTGGGGCTATCTGGACTTAAGGGAAAACGTTTCGATCTTGGCATCAACATGAATTCATGAACGTTATTGATCTTCAATATAATTTGAACAAAGTTACAGGACCAAGAGCCGAGCAATACCTGACAGGAACCCCTGTAGGGACACCATAATTGAACATCATTTACATATATAAACGACAGTTCATTGGCAGCGAATTGAATGCGTCATTTTCACATCGAATACAGAGCAAACCTACTGCATAAATTGCCAAGTTCCGGCAATATACTTCTTCTGTACAACAATATTTTATACAGGAAAGCTATGTTTATAAACCGCGAAATAAGAGAGACGTGGTAGTTGCAATGTTGCACTCAGATACAGGACGAGAACTTGTTACTATTCACTATAAAGAAAAGGAAAGGAAATGAGAAATAGAGGAGAGAGAATACGTTTCAACATCAGTCCCTCAGACCCTGTGTCAGTAACAATTCTTTGCCTTTACCTTAGAACACAGTTCTCACTCTATTCCTGTGAAAGAATGGGCCACCATACGTCGTAGTAGTTCAATAAATATAAATGGCACTTGGCATTTCCGATGTTTCCTTATTTTGAAGTTTTCTCGTCAGCGCTAACTGTCCGTCAACTACTTGTAAATGATTCGTTATTTTAAGTATGCGCGACTTGATTCAAGGACGTAGTCGAATATATCGGTATTCGATTTGTTATTTCATAATTCCGAATATTCTCCCACCAGTAGCAATAAATGATCAAGAGCATTTCAAAATCTATTAGAAGACAGCTTTCACGTAAGTAAAACACCAGTTCTACTAGTAATCTACGGGGAATTCTCGAATGTAATTAACAAATTGCTCGTTGGTCGGATCTTCCTAGCGCAAACTTCTGATAAGATTAGGTTTGAACCCTTCAGTTGGTTTCTGTTAGAGAGAATGCGCAATTTCTTTTTGAGGTGAAATGATTTAACTAGAATTCGGCTGCTCCTTGATGCGCCGTACACGCAAATTCTGTGAGTCCACTGATATCCCTGGTATATGTAGCGAAGTTCCGCTTGGAACGGCACCTTCGCTGAACCTTTCTTCAGTCTGCTTCCAAGGTTACCGTTTATAGCAGTTTGCACCAAAATATCAGGTTTCATCGGCCAGCTCTGGCTCCAGAATAATCCAGTGTGGACAGCGTGTCAGCTATGTCCGTATTCTAGCGATCGCAGTTGTAGTTTTGCTTAATTTCACTGATTCATTTGGGTTGAGGGCGCACGTTTACATATAAGAAGAGCGGAGAAAATGGACAATGTGCAGCTTGGCGGGCGCGTGAATGTGCCGCTACTTTTTTTTCTTTTGTGTTCCTTCATTTTCCGACACATCTGTCTTTCTTTCGGGATTTGCGTTTTAGAAAGGAAGCTATTCATTAAAGTAAAATATCTTCACATAGCGCAAGCGTGGGCGTCGACTCTGGTAGGGCACTTACTTTGAGAATGTTGTGGACCGAGTTTACACCGCAGCCACGGTACCAAAATTCATTACACTCCAGTGCGCCTACCATTGCGTGGTGCAAGAAACTTACGCATTAACCTTCTCCGCTGCTCCACGGATGGCGCGACAGATTCAAATTTTCTAAATGTTTTCGTTGGACGATCACAGAACCGCCGGCTATTCCGAGAAAAGGTATATTGCACAAGCTTCGATGGAATAGAACACATCTTATTCTCTATGAGTTTCATTTTCCGACGTGACTGTACCATATGCACAATAATAGATGGTCGGTGAAAGGATGGAAATTTTGTTGTGCTTTTCCACATTACCTGCTAAGCGCGACCTTTTCCATCTTGGTTGCTACAAAAATTTGCATAGATTTTCCATACTCAAGGAAATCGCCGCTATGCTGAACATAGAAGATCTATTTAAGATCTACCTCGCCAACTGTTTCACTTAGACCAGTTTAGCAATTTAGGTTAAACAAACACCATAGTTTCGCTTCCTCGGTGCGTATGATACAACCGTCATCTCATTTCCTTCTGATTGCAGAAATGCCGTGTGGTTAGTGAAACTGAAATGGCAGACTCCAGCTGTGAGTCTTGACGCATACGGTGAGTCCTCGTTTCTTTAAGTGCTCCCTGTAATACCGTTGTATGTGATTAATTAACAACCTCACGGGTATGCGCATGGTGGCCATCGGCAAACGGAACAACAACGAGATGGCCAACGAGGCGGCGCGAGGTTTCATATCCGCGGCGCCCAACCAGCCGACTCGATAGTGGAGTGGTGTTGCGAGGCCAAAGACCGGATCACAGAGTACAGTGAAGTGCTGACATGGTACAGACTAGTGTGCGGGACTATGCAACCGCCTCGTCCAGGCCTAGCCCGAAGTGTGGTGGTGACTTTCCAGGAAGTACAGACTGGATCGATACTCTCGCCGGTGCTCCTGAAGCACGTGTGTTTCTGCGGATATATAAGTGACTTGTGTCGCGTGTGTGGATCGGAAAGGGCTACTGCGGCCTACATTTTGTGGGATAGTGAACAGAATCCGAAGAAGGTAAAGACAGTGACGACGATCCCGCCGTGGCTTGCGGCCGTCGCGGGAAGCGAACAACGGGAAGAACGGGCTCTCCAGTGGCTTTCGGCTGCCCTGGAAAAGCACCACCCGAGCGAAAGCGGAGGTGCTCGCTACTACGACAGCACAAGGGCTGGCGCAGGTGCGAGAACAAGGCGGAAATAGCGAAGGCTGCTGCGGTCCGAATAGGGGACGTCAGGCCGAGGCGATGTGTGGCCGCATCGTGATGACCCTCCTCTCGCGGGGTTAGGACAGTACATTGCCCGATGATCAAATAGTCTTTTAATCATCATCATTATCATAATCACCACCACCTGCATCGGATGGAGCCCGTGTCCTGCCTCCCACAACGCCAGAGACACCCGCCTCGCATGGAGAAGCCCGGACACTGGTTCCAATCGCGATGCAGGTCGATCTCCGCCGGCTCAAAAAATCATTTGACTCGGCCAACACCTGAAAACTCATTCAGACTTGCGGAATCAGGTTGTATACGAGTATTAAAGGTGTAATGAAGAAGAAGAGAAGGAGGGCCAGCAAGCAAGCCGCAGCGTTGTCGATGGTCTCGTGCTTCGAGCTAGTGCTTGCCCGTATTTTGGCTGCTTGACGCTTGCCGGTTGTCGGAGCTCGCCTTTGACGGTCCTAGAGGTCCAGACGTCAATAAACCACGTCTCATTTGGTGGAGGTGCGAGGTATCGATCCCCATAGCTCTCTTTGAAGACTATTTGAAGATGTCTACAGTAAGTCCGCAGCCACCGTAGTCTTCGAAAAGGAGAGAAGCAAAATGCCTATAAGGGAAGGCGTCAGACAAGAAGACGCACTCTCTGCAATGTTGTTCACAGCATGTGTACAGGGGGTGTTCACAACATTGCATTGGGAGAAGGTGGGTGTAGGGGTTAATGGAGGATACCTCGATAACCTCAGATTTGCTCATAACTATGCCTTGCTAAGTTATTCGTGGGATCAATCGCTAAGCACGATTAGTGAGCTGGACAGGCAGAATAGAATGGTGGGTCTAAGAATTAATATGGAGAAAACTAAAGCAATGCCCCATAGCCTTGGGATAGCACAGCGGTTTTTAGGGGCGAAGCTCCTCTTAGTCTAACCTTGTCCCGCATCAGGCGTCAGGCGTAACCGGCAGTATCTCCCGGGAGGCACGCACTCGCCCTCGCCGCGTGCCTCCCGGTGCGCGAGCTCTCACTCATCCATCTGCTGTCTTGTGAGAGAGAGAGACAGAGAGAGAGAGAGAGCGAAAGGCGCCCTTTCGTCGTAGTAGTAGTAGTAGGTAGCCACGTCTACTTTTATGAAAAAAAAATTACAGCATATCCTCGGAGTGAATGATGATGAGTGGGCGAAGCTCGGGAGGTTCATCGTAGATCGTGCCGGGTTCCGGATTAATTTAGTTAACGCGCACGCTACGAATCCTTAAGGTTCAACTATGGACAAGTGAAATCTCCCACCGGCACTTCATTGCAAGTCAAGATCCAGTGCCTATATATATATATGGGTGACCGGTGAACGGTTCCCCAACGCGAGCAGTCGGTATTTCTCAATCAAGAAACTCGCTAGGAGACGCTGCTGCGCCAACGCTGTCTCTCGCGGGTGAGGGCGCGATCTCCTTCTTTGCGAGCTGGTACAGCGTTCCTCTAAGAAAGAGCGTTTTCATAGACAACGCGCGCCTTTCGCTCTGGGGGGGGGGGGGGGGACGCTACGAGCGCGTGTAGCGAATGGACGGGTGGCAAAGCGGCTCCGTCAATTTTTCGACCGAAGCCACGGACCATTCGACCGGATCACACCAAGCTTGTGTCCTGTGGACCTAGCAAGTCACCCGGACCACGGAGACACCTAATTTGTCAAGGTGGGCCCTTTTGTCATAAATTAGAGCGGTTTTTCCACCTCGCTCCGTGGCGCCAACGCTAAGCCAGGTGCTGAGCAGGCGTCCGGCAGCGGGGAAGTCCGCGTTCCTACCACGATGGCCTCTTCTTCATCTCAACGCGGCTATGACCCCGAGGAAATGGCATGGTCGACCATTTCGCATTCCGGGAACCCAACATCGGCCCCATCGGAGCCCATCCGCAATGAAAATTAGTTCCGTCTTGTGGAGAGGCGCTCCCAACAACGTAAAGCAAATATGTTGGCGGCCGCCGCAAAAGACGCTCACGGCGAGCGTCTCTCAAAGCAAAAAACGCCGTCCATGCGCAAGGAAAAGGGCCATGTTAAACCAGCATGGAAGCCGAAGCCTCTTCAGAAATTCCACCCGGACGACTTTGTAGTTGTCCTGAAGCCCCGTACCACTCTGGCACTCGGAGCTACTTTCCAACCTGGTGAGCTGGGCCTCTCTTTGCGAGCTTACCTTGGCGCGCAGTTGGCTGCAGACCTTAGTTTTGTGCTTTCCCGTGAGCACAACCTTATTGTTGCAAGTACCAAGAACGCCTACGTGGCCGCCCGCCTTCTTGGCGACTTCGTCATCAAATCGTAGAAAGGGGATGTGTCCCTCCACGGCCATCTCAAAGAATCTGGCGAGGAGGTCTGCCATGGTGTCGTCACCACTGCTAATCACGAAACCGCTGAAACTCTGAAGGATAGCATTCAATGGAGGCAGGGCACTATCCTTTATATTCGCAAGTTTGGGACGTCCAACAAGGCCCGACTCACCTTCGCCGGGAAGGTCAAGCCACGGACCGTCCACTACAACTCCGAAATAATCACTGTCCGGCCCTACTTCCGGACAGTCCCGGCCTGCGGCGTGTGTGGTACCGTGGGACAAAGGGCGGACACATGCCCCAACCCGTCCCAAGATCGTTGTGGCCTGTGTGGACAGCAGGCACCATTTGTGGAGGGGGTGCGGGCCCCTCATGAGTGTCACGTAAAATGCGCACTCCACGCCACAAACTCAAAGGACTGTGTGGCGAAGTACCGCAAGGACACCAAGATGGCCGCACAGAAAGGTGTGAAGAATAACTCAGCGAAGAAGCCGGCGACACGTCAGCCGACACACGTCACTGGCGGTGAGGACTCACCGCGCCAGAATGACGTTAACTCTGCACAGGCGCCACCCAGCGGGCTCGCCGAGAAGCGAGGAGCAGCAGCACCACCGCCCCCGCACGGCGGCCAATGGAACCAGAGCCGCTCCCAGCAGCAACAACCCAAGGTGCAAGGCGCGGGTGACGCCCGGGCAAGCCCTATCAAAAATGACAAAAAGGTGAGCGGCACGAGTAGGGTTGCCTCCTCCTCTCCCTCTTCCCCCTCTCCTTCTCGCTCAACGGCTGACGCTGAGCTCCATAACGTAGTGGCATCTCTCCGGGCACAAAACGAGATGCTTCTAGCCAAAATTGAAGCTCTTGAAAAACAATCCACTCGCCCTCCCCAGCCTGTTCCGCATGCAGAAAGCATGGAGAGCGAGGTGGCGGCACCGACGACTCTGGAATCTTCCATTGCCGCCCTTGAGACCCGCCTTGAAAACAAAATTACCACCATGATGAACACATTGGCAGCGGAAATCATGGCTCAAATTACTAATCAATTCAATGTTCAAGTTAACGCTCAAGTAGCAGAGGCCCTGCCTAACGTGCTCGCCCGTGCAGCGCGCAAGGGAAGCCTAAAGGATGCATCTTTCCGCCCAAGCAAATTATCTCGTCGTACAGTTATTCTTAACGACGCAGAGGACAGTAGCTCTGTCTCTGGGACAGTAGTACAAGCCCAGGGAGCCGGCTCCGGAGCTACAACCTCAATTCAAATTCCTAACACGGATAATGGCGGGACACCTTCCATGTAGGCGATCCCCTAAATCTAAATTGGCTTCCCCAACACTAATAACACAGTGGAACTGTCGGGGACTCAGGTCCCGTGCTAAGCGGGCCAGCCTCCGACTGTTCATTTCAACCTTTGAGCTGATGCCCGCCGTGGTGGCCCTTCAAGAGCCAGGAAGGGCTGGCACCATAACAAACTACACGACGTTTCAACAGGACCCCTCGTCTTGTCTTTGCATCCACAAGAACTATACTGCCAGCATGGTCGATCTCGGCCTCCAGCTCCCTTACTCATACGTAATGGTGACTCTACTTCCCGTCCGCAAATCAGAGCCACCGTTACATATCCTAAACGTATACTGCTCTCCCAAATTGTCAAACGTTTCCTTCTCTGACCTCTTTAGCCGCGCGCTAAGAGTTGCGGGCAGGGACCCCCTCTTGATTGTGGGTGACTTCAACGCCCCCAGTCGGGTTTGGGGTTACCATCGCGAAGAGAAACGCGGGCGCAAATTGGCCGAACTTGCGTCCACGCTGGGCCTGACTCTTCACACCGACCCAGTCCACCCAACTCGGATAGGCAATTCTGTGACACGAGATACGTGTCCAGATTTGACATTTACCCGCAACATTCAGTACGCACAGTGGGCCAACACTGAGGAAACGCTTGGTAGCGACCACTGCATCTTGAATACAATAATTCGGACCAAACCATTGGCAAAACCCATAAGACATGCCCGGCTCCCAGACTGGTCCACATTTAGGCTAAATTATAACACTGCAACATCAATATTAGAGCGAGGATACGACGCGTGGTCCCAAGAATTGGTTAGGAACCTTCGCTCCACTGAAAAGGAAATTCAGCTCTCGGAGGCGGTATCGGACGTGGACAACCACCTCCTCCACCTCTGGGAAGCACGACATTGCCTTGTTCGCCGATGGCGACGACAAAAGCACAACCGCAAGCTTAAAGTTCGAATCGCGGAGCTCACCCAGAAGGCGGCCGACTATGCGGCCCAGCTCACGGACGCCAACTGGGTGAATAGATGCAACACGGCAGCGCGCCAAATGTCCGGCAAACATACTTGGCGGCTATTTCGCGCTCTCATAGGCCCAACGCAGACCCGTACCGAAAGTCAAAAACATCTACAGAGGGCAATTAATAGCTTTCAGGGCGACACAAGTCAGCTGGCGCATAAGTTAAGGGACCAGTACCTGTGCTCCACACAGGACCCCCGTGGATCGGCGTACTCCTATGCAGGTTCGGAGAACGCTAAGCTGGACGAACCGTTCCAGCTTTTCGAACTGCGGAAGGCCCTGGCTAAAATAAAACGTGGCACCGCTCCGGGTAGGGACAAAATTACTGTGAAAATGTTAGCTAACCTTGCCGACCCGGCATATGAATCACTATTAGCTTACATCAACTCAATTTGGTCAGGGAACGTGCTACTCCCCATAGAATGGAAGACAGCCCTTGTTACATTTATTCCGAAAACTGGCAAGGCCGTGAACACGGACAACCTTCGCCCCATCTCTCTCACATCATGCGCCGGCAAACTGATGGAGACGATGGTGCGGGATCGGTTGTCTGAGTTTATGGAGAACCAATGTACTTTCGCAGAATCAATGCACGGGTTTCGCCCGCACAGATCAGCGCAAGACATCCTGCTTCAACTCAATCGGGACGTCCTAGACCCTATCGAATGCCCTCACAACGACAAGGTCGTACTCGCCTTGGACTTAAATGGGGCATTTGACAATGTGACTCACGAGACAATTCTAGCACACCTATCACAAACCGGCTGTGGCTTGAGAGCGTTCGAATACATCCGGCAGTTCTTAACCGATAGGCAAGCTTACATCCGCTTACAGGAATACGAACACGGTCCTTTTACCTTGGGAACTAGAGGTACACCGCAAGGTGCAGTGCTGTCTCCTCTATTATTTAATTTGGCGATGATGCACCTACCAGCTCAGCTGGCTGATGTCCCCGGTATACAACACGCGTTGTATGCTGATGACATCACCATCTGGACTACGCAGGGCTCACCCTGAGATATCGAGGCGAACCTGCAGCGCGCCGCGAGCATTGTCGAACGCTATGCCAGCCAACGCGGCCTTCAATGCTCACCTTCCAAATCAGAATTCGTGCACATACGCCCCTCGCCAAAGTGCACGGCCAAAATTGAACTCTCGCTAGAAACAGGTCCCATTCCTCATCAAAAAGAAATCCGGGTACTCGGGCTCTTTATAAATCAAAACAGACGATCAGACACCACATTGGCCAAACTCCGCAAGGTGGGCGACCAGGTGGGCCGCATGGTTCGCCGAGTCTCTAACAAACGCGGGGGTTTACGATGCAAGGATGCCTTGCGGCTGGCACATGCATTTGTAACGAGTAGAATTTTATATTCTACTCCATACCTCCACCTGTGGAAGCAAGACGAGGATGCACTTGGAGTCATCCTTCGCAAAATTGTAAAGCGGGCTCTCGACCTCCCCTTAAACACCTCGAACCAGCGCCTTTTGGGCCTGGGCATGGTGAACACTTTCCGGGAGCTTCGAGAAGCCCACCTCACAAGTCAGTACACCCGCCTTTCAAATACGGTAGCGGGTCGCCGCCTATTAGCCCGCTTACACATCAGCCACACAAACATCACGGAAGATCGCGTTCAACTCCCTTTTGAGTGGAGATGCGCCCTCCACGTCCGCCCTCTTCCAAGCCATATGACAAAAGAAGACCATAATGGTCGGCGCCTGGCGCGGGCGGAAGCCCTGGCCCGCCATTATGGATCGAAACCCGGTGTGTTCTACGTGGACGCCTCTGGCCCACACCACGGGGGATGGTACACGGCCGCTGTCGTCCATGAGAACCGAACCGTTAACGGGCTCACTTTCCGAGCCCGAAACGTAACCCATGCGGAGGAAGTCGCCATTGCATTGGCAGCTTGTAATCCTAAATCGCAAACGATCATCTCCGACTCGCGAGGGGCCTGTCGAAACGTCGAAAACGGCTATGTCGCATACCTAGCTTTTCGATTATTGAAACATGCCGACTATCAGGGGAAC
Source organism: Hyalomma asiaticum (assembly GCA_013339685.2). Classification (NCBI taxonomy): domain Eukaryota; kingdom Metazoa; phylum Arthropoda; class Arachnida; order Ixodida; family Ixodidae; genus Hyalomma; species Hyalomma asiaticum. The sequence continues at coordinate 65,572,903 of CM023490.1, read as the reverse complement.
CCTGCACCCCGCCGTATAGTCTGGGCTCCTGCTCACATGGGACTGGAAGGGAATGAGGCAGCCGACGCCGCCGCCCGCGCTCTCTCACCGGGCATTCCCAATCGACTCCCCCGATCAGGACGACCTCGAATTCAATCCGATATATTCTTTCCGCGAAATTGTTCACCACTACCAATCTGGCCACAGCCTTTATCCACGTCCATGTAAAGGCTTAAGTAAAGCGGAGGAGCGGCTTCTACTCCGACTCTACACTAACACTATGCTGTGCCCGGCAGCTCTTAAACACTTCGATCCCGCCTTTTCCGGCAGTTGCTCGCACTGTGGGGAGATGTCTTCGGACATCTACCACATGGTGTGGGCCTGCCCCTCTAATCCCGCTATACCCCCTATTCCCAACCCAACCAGGGAGGACTGGGAGGCAACCCTGCTTGGCTGCACTGACCTTCAGGCCCAAAAGGCCTTGGTGGGACGAGCCCAAGCGGCGGCCGATGCCAATGGGGTCCCGTACTAGGGATCCCCACCTAGTGTTTGTAAGGGCCGTCTCCTTAAGGGGCGGTGCCTGCATACCTCCACTGAATTCTTTGTAATTCAATAAATGTTCGTACCACCACCACCCTTTCGCTCTCTCTCTCTCTCTCTGTCTCTCTCTCTCTCACAAGACAGCATGCGCCGAGGGCGAGCGCGTGCCTCCTGCCCTCGGCGCGCGCCCTCGCCCTCGGTTACCCCTGGCATGGGACAAGGTTAGACCAAGAGGAGAGAGAGAATCAACTTTATTAAGCCCGAGTATTCGATGGTACGCGCAGGTACCAGACGGGGTGGTTCCCTATTCACGGGACCCATATGTCTCCAGCAACTCCTGGCCCCTGGCCGTCAGTGCGAGCTGAGTCGGCAGGGCGGGGCTGGACAACAAGGTCTCCCATCGCTCTGGGGGTTGAGAATTGGGGGTGTTGGGGGGAAGGGGAGGTGGCGGGTTCTTGAGCTCTTTACATTCAGCTATGATATGTGCCAGAGTGCCTCTTTCCGTTTTGCAGAAAGGGCAGAGTGTGTCGTGCTCCGCCGGGTACATTCGGTGTAACAGAACGGGATGCGCTAGCGATCCCGCCTGCGTGCGCCGCAGGATCGTTTGCTGCTGCCTGGTTAGTTGCGGGTGTGGTACAGGAAGTTTTCACCTCGCGTTTCTGTACATTTTAGTGATGTCTTTAAAGCTCGTCACGGGATGGGGTAGCTCAGCCGGCTCGTCCTCGGCCCGGATGGACAGTTCTCGGGCGTGGTGGTCGGCGAGGGCATTGCCTTCCACCTTCGAGTGAGCCGGGATCCACACGAGCTCGATGGCTCGTCCCGGAGGCTTGTGCTTGGAGGTCGCCCCTAAAAAATGCCGAAAGTTGTGTCCGAAGCGGGGAATCGAACCAGTGAGCCCTCACTTCTGAACGCACGGCGCTAGCCACTACGCCACGAAGCGCACATGTACACATGCACCACGATGACACTAAATACCCAACATTAACGAAAGACTGCCCGTTTCTAACGCGTTTGTACTAGCGCGTTACGGCCCGTGTAAGAAGCTGGTGTAAGACGCTGTGGCCTGTCCGCCTTATACTCTCTCAGCAGTAATGTGATGGCGTCGGCAAACGCGCTGCGCGTTTTTGGCGTGTGTAAGGGGCTGCGTAAGACGATGTAGCCTCTCCCCCTTACTAGAGTGTACTGCACGTTTCTAACGCGTTTGTGCTAGCGTCCCCTTAAACGCGAGATCCCACCGTTCAAATACAGTGTTTCTCACGTTTTTACATGATGATGATCGACTGGGCGAATTGCACGCAAGATTCACGGTTTACCGATGATTCCCTCCGGAGCTTCGCCCACTCATCATCATTCACCCCGTGGATATACTGTGATTTTTTGCGATAGGTGGCGAGACAGTGAAAGTTGTAAGTGAATGCAGGTATCTACTTAGGCCGAGTAGTGACGCCTGATGCCAACCATGAGTCGCATATAATTGGAGGGATAAGAATGGGTTGGAGTGCATTTGGCAGGTACTCTCAGATAATGAATGGTAGTGTGGCGACACACTCTGTGCCTAACTGCAGCGCAGCCTCCACCTCACTATCATTCGGCCCGGCGCCTACACGCTGCATTGCAATGAGCCACAACCTCGTCCGAGCAGCGAAAGAGTAATCCTCTATCAAGCTAGGCAGCTTGGTTTTGTGTCCACCGCCGGTGACGTAAACTCGTGTAGTTCTGAGGTGGCACTTTGGCTTATCCCAGTGCCCTTTGTAGCCGTATCACTCCTGGCCGAATTATAGTGAGGTGGAGACTACGCGGCATTTATGCGCAGAGTGTGTCTCCTCCCCCTCCACGAAGAGGAGAGCCCACAGTGCTTGTGAAAACGGGTAGGGCGTACGTGACTTCCACACCGTGGAATGACGTGTAGCCATGTTTTATGACGTGGCGATAGTGATCTTCGGCCTGCCACCCTTCCTTTGCTTCAGCGTCGCCTTCGCTGGCGTAGCGCGCGCCCACGGCACAAACGTTTCCCCTTGGCCTCAGAATACTCCTCGGGCACGGCCACACAAGCGGAAAAACGCGCGCGTTGCACGCCTGCGGCAAAACGCAAGCCTTCGAGGCTGCCGCGCGGCGGCATTCTCGTGCCGCGTGAGGGATCGCTTCGTGCGCGACTTCTAGCGGCGTGCCGCTGTGACCGAGGCGAATGAGAGCGTCCCCGTCCGTGACGTATACACGTACCATCGCGGAGTCATGCGGATCCACTCAGAGGCTCGTTTCGTACCTGTGGGGAGGCTCGCTTGCCGCTGGCGCTTGTTCACCCGAAGGGGGCGGGGCCTCACGGGGTTGCCGCCGCGTTTGGTCTCCAGCAGTGTGGCAGAGTCGCCGCCAAAGTTTTCTCAGTCGGCTGCGCATCACCGGGCTGCGCACAAGGCTCGGCATACAGCGCTAGCGAGATAATGATTGCTACATTTTAGCTGCTGCAGGATGGTTCGTCCCGCCCGTGCCCGCACGGTTCCAGCCACTGGTTTCGCACCGAAGCGCACGGTGGCGGCAGAGGAACGGCCACAGTGCGGTTGCGCCACGTAGATTTGATTGAACCAATCAGCTGCGGAAAATCACCTACATAGTCGATTTGTGAGACACAGGATTTTTTCAGCAGAGCTGTCTAGGCCAAGCTCGGTGTTTTTCTGGTTGACGTACGCATTTTTGAGAGGCGATGTTCAATCCGAGCTTGAATGAACATCTGACGAGGATTCTGACGACGAGGATTCAAGTGAAGCAAAAAAAGTGAAAAGTGCGAGGAGAAGGGGATAAAAGAGCGGGGTACTTCTTCAGATACGCTTTGTCTTGCATCGTTTAAGCGATGCGAAAACTGGGTCTGTTTTTATAAACAACTGCAGTCCTTTCCTAAAAATCTAAAAGTTTCGCGCATGTTTTAGTAGTTTGCTAAGCTCCCCCTAACCCGCCGCCCCTCTTTGCTTCACTGCTCACTGTGTTTGCAGCCGTGTGAACTTTTTTTTTTAGCAGGCAACTCTTCATAGTGAAAAGTACAGGCGTGCAGAACACGGACACGAGGGTCAGAGATGGACAACATGAACGCCGGCGTTCGTGTTGTCCACTTTCCCTTCTGTCTGTGTTTTGCACGCCTGTTATTTTACTATAGACCCTTATACCAACTCGCTCAACTTTCTGTCCTTTTGAGCTTCAACTCTGCATGCTTCCTCGACATGCTGTGCCTTCTGCAAGTGTCGCGTCGCAGACTGTGGAGCGAGACTGGAGTTCTTTCGTTCGGGTGCTTCAAAGAAAGCTTTGCTCCAACTACAATTTTAAATTGAGTGCCATTATTCTCGCTACGTAGTACACAACTTATTCATGGTCATGCATACACTTTATACCAGAATTGGGCAAAAGTGGACTAACTCCACTTTTCCCCAATTTCGCTCCAAGACCATCAGTTGAACGGTCCATTCCAAAGGACCAAATTTTGCGCCAGAGCGTGTCGTGTGGAAAGCTCTGTACCAAAAATCTGAATGGGGGTCTAATAAAGAAGACCAACGTGGTTGTAGACGCAGCGGATGCGGCTCACACAAGACTAAAAAGCGTAGGCCTCACAGCCAAGGCAGTAACAACGTCCAGCCCGAGCACTTGCGATGCTCTGGCGATACGGCTGCACGGCTGTGCACGGCGCGCTTCTTCTTATTTACCTCTTCCCCCCTCGCTGAAGACGGAGTCACTCAATGACCTAAGGCGTCGTGAGGACGAAAGGCTGATGGTACTGCTTGAGGCGACCAACGTGAATAGTTTCGCGGCCGCGGCGACGTAGGTCCATAGTGGGTGTCACAGGTTCGATGACGTAGTTCACCGGCGAAATGCGCTGTAGGGCCCGGTAGGGTACATGATATCTCGAGACAAATTTTGACGACATCGCAAGTGTAGAAGCAAGAGTTACTAATAGCGATACGAGATCGTCTTGAGAAAACTGCTGTTGTGGGTGCCCATCATCACGACGAGATTTCCGCAGTACTTGTTCTTGTGTTGTAAGTGAGCGGGCCAGCTGGCGACACCCTTCAGCATACCGAGCGGCTACGAATGCTGGTGTGCGCTCCGATGAGTCAGGACGGTAAGGAGGAATGGTGTCGATTGGAATAGAGGGTTCTCGGCCATAGAGAAGATAGAAAGGAGACAAGCCCCTTGCCGCCTGAGGTGCCGTGTTATAGGCGTAGGTGACAAAGGGAAGATGTCCCATGTGGTGTGGTTGGAACTGGTGTAGGTTGACAGCATGTCGCCAAGAGGACAGTAAAAACACTCTTTCAAGCCGTTCGTTTGCGGGTGATATGCGGTCGTACAACAGTGAACAACAAGGCACGTGGCGAGAAGGTCTTGAGTAACATCAACGACGAAAGGCGCGACCTCGGTCGCTGAGGAGATCGCGGGGGGCGCCGTGGCGTAGCACGAGGCGTTACAGCAGAAAGGAGGCAAGTTCACGAGCCGTGGTGGCTGGAAGAGCGGAGGTTTCCGCGTACCGCGTGAAGTGGTCGATAGCCACAATGACCCAGCGATTTCCATCAGCTGTGTATGGCAGGGGCCCATACAGATCTATTCGAACGCGATCAAAAGGTCGCAGTGGGCACGGCAAAGGCTGCAGTGGTGCGGGAGAGCGGGAGTGATCTGGCTTGCGGCGTTGACAGTGAGTGCATGAACGAATATATCTTTGTACAAAAGTGTACATTCCACGCCAGTAATACCTTTGGCGTAGTCTGGCGTAGGTCTTGAACAGGCCAGCGTGTGCGCATTAAAGATCGTCGTGGATAGCGTAGCATATACCAGGCCGGAGGTGTTTCGGTATGACTAGTAGCCACTTGCGGCCGTCGGATTGATAGTTGCGGCGATAAAGGATTTTGTCGCGGACGGCGAAGTGACAGGCCTGTCGGCGTAGCATTCGGGATGGCGCGCGTGCAGGTGAGTTAGAGAGGTAATCTATTAAAGAGGAAATCTAAGAGTCCTTTCGCTGCTCTAGAGCCATGTCGATGGGGGCGACGGGCGAAAGCGAGTTGTCAAAAGCGGAGACGCTGGCGTTGTCGCTAGCGACAGGCGAACGCGAAAGAGCGTCGGCAACAGCATACTCCTTGCCCGAGCAGTAAATAACCCGGATATCGTACTCCTGGAGCCTCAAAGCCCATCGTGCTAGGCAGCCGGAGGGATGTTTCAGCGACGACAACCAGCAAAGGGCATGGTGATCGGTCACATCTAAGGGCCTGCCGTACAGATATGGCCGAAATTTTGTGATGGCCCAGACGATAGCTAAACATTCCTATTCGGTGACTGAATAATTCACATTCCGATTTAGTGAGAGTACGGCTCGCGTAAGCAACAACGTATTCTTGATAGCCGGCCTTCCATTGGGCGAGCACAGCGCCAAGATCGACACCGCTAGCATCCGTGTGCGTTTCCGTAGGGGCAGTTGGGTCGAAATGGCGCAGTATCGGTGGCGTTGTGAACACATGACGCAGCGTCTCAAAAGCGTTATCACAGGCCGGGCACCACGCGGGAAGTTTGTAGGCTCCACGAAGAAGCTCGGTGAGTGGGGCCATAATCGTAGCAAAGTTTCGAATGAAGCGGCGGAGATATGAACAGAGGCCTATGAAACTGCGCAAGTCTTTTAGAGAAGCAAGCCTGGGGAATTTTGTAACAGGCTGGAAGAACGCCGTCCTCGAGACGACATGTACCAGAGACATGTCCGCGCCTCCACCAATTATAATAAGGAAGTCCAACGTGGTCGTAGACGCAGCGGATGCGGCTCACACAAGACGAGACAGCGTAGGCCTCCCAGCCAAGGCAGTAACAACGTCCTGCCCGAGCCCTTGCGATGTGCTGGCGATACGGCTGCAAGGGCTGTGCCCCGCGTGCTTCTTTTTCATTACAGGGGGAGTAAAAAGCGCCAATTGATCGGCGTTGGATCGTCTGCTTCCACGCTGCCTAGCCGTAGAAAACGCAAAGCGCGCGTACCTACGCGGTCACACGATCATAGATCGACTGTGCGAGCCTGCATGGCGCCACGTGGTTCGCGGCACTGACACGACTGCCCGTGTATTAGGATACCACTCGCTCGGCTGCCGTCTGAGGCCTCCGGTGGCCGGTGTACCGTCACGGCGGGTTTTCCGGTAGTGCGGGCGCCCGTGTAAGAGCCTCCGAGCTTACAGACTGTGAATACATTGCTTAAACGCACAGAATTACAAGGGTTATTTGCAGCGACAACGAAAGTAAGTTGTTTTGAGCGGCAGCAGTTGGTTGCCGAATGCCGGAAGAGTCACTGGCTGCATGTTGTACGCGAAAAGAGACTTCTCCATGTGCCGTCGGCATAGAGCCTGTCGGCGGCCGTAATGAGCTCTCGCCGCCGCTAGGAAAAGAAACGTCGCCTTGCTGTGCAGCAAATGCTGTCTGCATCGTGGAATAAAGTGCAGTTCAAATTATGTCTTCCGCCTCGTGCGACGACAACTACCAAGCAGCTAGCGCGAAGGCAAACGCCGATACATGGCAGACAGAACCAACGTGCGCCCAGCTACGACTACTTTGTACCTTGTCGGCTTGCTGTCTCGCTCTTAGTGAGTGGGGTAAGTACACATCTTAGCCGCGACACTGACGATGAGACCTGTTCATTTGTGTGTGGAATAACGACCGTAAAAATAACACAGGTTTGCGTATTTTGTGAAAGCCGGTGATCGTTCGTTGCATACAGCCGTGCGCTACGGAAAAGGCCTAGACACGATTTCGGCTTTAAGGTAAAAAGCCCGGCGAACTATACGCATCGCGTTTCTTCACCGCAGAGGTTGAATGTTTGCTGTTACTGTGTTGGTGTGTACTCCGCGGCGTTTTACGAGCTCGCGCATGGCATTGCGTGCGAACAGGAACTTACAACCGGCTCTACATGTGAGGTCAGTGTGTTGAGGGTATGTATACCCAATCGTCGGTGTGCGGTTGCGTGAGGTGAGCGATCTATGTTGGGCATTACTGCGACATGTTGCGTTTATGTTTGCGTGTGTACGTGTGCGATGTTACTTTGAGTTTGTGTCTGCAAATGCGATATTAAATACTGGTAAAGTCTGTATGTGTAACAATAGATGCTGTTAAATCGAGCAAAAATGTGATCGCAATGGGAAACCTCCATCTTTATTTTTTCCGGTTGGTCGGAATTGGTTCAACAGATAGTTGGTCTGGAGTTCTGTGCCAAGGGCAAATTTTAAACCATCGTGTGCGAATTGTTTCATATTCTGTGGCAACCCACTTACTTTCCGAAAGGGCGAATAGCATGCCCCATTTTTGTCCATTTCGGTTTAGAACGTATGTGATGTGCTTGTCAAAAAATGGTAGGCGTCGAAAATATTCGGAGTCTCCCATGTCATTGTCCTTATATCTTTGCCACTTAGTACCGTAATATTCCTCGGAAGATCATGGATTACATAGGCGCGTGATGCTTCTCAGCTTTGCTTTTTATTGCAGTCCAGGCAATCAGACTAGAAAGCGTGGTAATACGCTGAGAAATTTGCACATCCCTGCACCGCTATCAGGATGGGCCAAACAAGGCGGTGTCCTTGTTTCAAAGAGACCTGTTTTTAGAAACTTGTCTGGACCGTCCTCAGAAAGCTAAATCAGTAAACTGCGGCATTTTTCGCCTCGGCGTAGCACCTACCTATTTCATTTATTTCCAGATGGGGATAGAAGAGATGAAAGCACAAGTGGGGTCTATGTGCTTTTCGCAGCCAATCACGATTGCCTTGTCATAGGAGCTGTGAGAGACCAGAATGGAGGTAATCAGTTTTTTTCCTTTATTCCTTTTCTTCGGTCGGAAAATCTAAGGCTTTCAGCTTTCCACACTTCTTTTGCATGATTATATTCGCAAACATATATTGATCACGCCTCCGGCAATTTCACTGCTATCCGAAAATATCACCAGGCAATGGACCTTCTGCATTACAATATCTTACAGTAATACCCTGCATCGGCTTTCTCAGAAAATGTTCGCGATATTAAAATATTATAATTTCGACGAATTATGACGCGTAAAACTGCACTATGGAGTCAAATAGCTGGCGTAGCAAAGTAGTTCTTGTCCAAATGGCAGTCAGATTACTCTTATTCGTCGAAAATCTATGTTCAATCCTTATTTTGCACGATGCCTCCACTTTACATTTCCAGAATTTCGAAGTGCCTACGGCTTTTGTTAGGCCGCGCTTAATGATATTCCTATTTATGAGGGAAAAATTTTTCTAGATTCCGTATTTACATTAGTGACTGAGTGGACCGTCCGCAACGATTGTTTTATTAAAAGCTATGACTTTTTTTCAAATGCTACCGCGCTGACGAAACCGACATCATTACGTGGTCTTGGAATGTAACTGATCGGGGTTATCGATGCAATATTTCCTCCCTTAAGTGAAATCTCTAATCCATTCGTTTCACAACCTGACGCGGTATATGAATGTGCGCGCTGCGCGGAAGGTGGAGGCCACGAAATACCACAGCTTTCTCGTATTGGAGTGCACGCAGCTCAAGTTTCCTCAAAAGCTATCTTTCCAGTAACAATTACCTAACTACGATTTTCTTTCCTTATGGGAATTGAGAGGAGCTGTTTGCGAAGAGATCGCCGCCCACCATGGCATTTACGTATTTTGTTCGGTCAGCTACGGAGAGCGATTTTACTTCTCGTTTTGGAATTATCCACATTACAAGGTCGGCTCTGACAATGATGCGGCGCTGGTGCCACATACTTGTGCCGTAAAGCCATAGCAAATCTACTGCCTGCACTACTGAATGTTGTACATTACAGGGTTTTCTAATAATTAATGTTTCGATTGTCTCAAAACGGGCTTCTAAATGCAAGGGCAAGGTAATTTGCAATAAAAATTGTATTACGCTGTTATTGGTCAGTGATTGCAAGAAATTAAATAAATCAAGATATCAAGTTGCCCGCCGCTCCTTGTTTGAGCAATCTGAATTAGCAGCGTAGCTGGCAAGCAAGCGCTACGACTCGTGAATATAGATTGAGTTCTTTCCTCACGCTTCTTCGTTGACTACTGATTTTAATATTACTCTACACATGACGACCTACCACGGGTAGAGTCGCTCTAGGTACCTAGAGTCGCTGTAGACGCATGAGGTTGGAAGTGGATTTATCACAGCCTCTATTTCTTTTAAAGTTGTTTTCACAAGATCAATTTCTGGTGCATTTCTCCAACGTCTGTTTGACAGATCTGATAATTCTCTCGCAAAGCTACTCAACCACTGTATCGTATCGGGGATAAATTTCACCTCGATGTGATAGTCATCCATGCAGTGGCGAGCTCTATCCTCTCTTGCTCATGGACACAATTCCGAAAAACCTTCCTTGCCCTTCTTGAAAGGCAAACATTGTCGGAATAGTTCCTCAAACACTTTCAAAACAGTAGGATGTCCCCCCCCCCCTACTCCACCCAGGAGACAAAGCGTCAAGAAACATTTAGGAAACTTGTGACAATCAATCTCTGAATAGTTGCAGATGAACTGCTCTAACATGAATTCAAACGACAGGTTACTGTGTTCAATAACCTATTTACGCGTGAAGTTTTATGGCGTGGCAGAACGGAGTGGTAACGAACTGGGTTGGAGATCTTAACCTGGCGAGTTTGGTATTCTGGTCGCGGAAATTTCTTTTATTACACATTATAACGACTTGCTTTAAAAAAATAATAATGCCTCCTGTTTTGCTTTTTCTTAGGTTGGTCTTTTCATGTGTGCATGGCAGCGAAGCACCGTGTTTTTTCCCCTCTAAAGCTGTTTCGCGTGCTAGTAACCAACACCTCCCTGTATATATCGTGTGATGCAAGCACGCCAGTATGCCGCGAGATAGTGATCCCATAAACATTTCTGGACGCTGGCGCCCAGACGTGCTGGGTTTTACAATATGGCACACTTTCCACGCCTAGCGACTAGAAACGCAAATGCTTGTCCAAACACTGCATACCGAGTCCGCCGTATTGGTGTAGCCGTTATACTGCTCAGCTGCCACACAAAAAACACGGGTTCTATCCAGCCCGCGGCGGTGACACTTTTGATGCAGGCGAAACTGCAAGCGGCACCAGTACTGTCCATTGTGAGTGCACGATAAAAAAACCCAGGTGGTCAAAATTTCCAGAGCCTTTTTGTTTTGGGCTCCCCATTCAAACCAACACGAAGAAACTTTTGGCACTAGGCCAGCATAACACTTTTAATGAGATTGTCGAGGCGCAGAAGCTAGCCCAGATAGCTCGACTCTCCTCGACTGAGGGGGGACGGCAACTCCTGGCCTACTTCAAAATAAGCTCGCCAGTCATCAACCAAAGAGTGTACGCTGCCGTCAGAGCTTCGAGAACGTCTCATCGTTCCCCCGCTCCCGCGCAATATGCACCCGCAATACAACCCCGGCCGACGTAAGGCTAGAGCAGCCGCCCTCCTCAAAACGGCTGCTGCAATGCCCGAATAGGTAGCTTTCGTAGACGCCGCTCAATACGTCAACTTCAAGCACTTCGTCGCAGCCGTTACATCGCTGCAAGGCGAACACCTGAGTTCTGTAACACTCCCCAACACGGATGCAGGCCGCGCAGAACAGGTAGCGATAACATTAGCTCTGACGACTACGGGTCGCACAACGATCTACACAGACTCCAAAGCCGCAGCTCAGGCCTTTCGCGCTGGCTCGGTTTGTAAAGAGGCCGCCCGCGTGCTCTCGCGTGCAACGAGGGCTGATACTAAACAATTGATCTGGTTTCCCGGCCACGTGGGCCAAGATGCTCACCCCCTCGTCCCTAACGCCAACGAGCTAGCTCACTCCCAGGCGCGAGACCTTACTCGCCGCGCCAGGAATGCGGGCGACCCGAGGCCCAAGGGCGAGCCATGGCGGCCGGACCCACTCCTAACGTACAAAGAAATTTGTCAGCACTACCGCCTTGAGCGCAGAAAGTTTCCTCTACCTCACCCTCATCTAAAGAGACCGCAAACTCTCACTTTACGACTGTTGCAAACAGGCGCTTACCCTTCCCCGATCTCTTATTCACGATTTATTAGTGAAATACAGCCGGGTTGCCTTCGATGTGGGCTCCCGAGATGCAATTTGCAGCATATGCTGTGGCAATGCCCCATGCTGCGCGCGGCTGCAGGGTCTCCAGCCACGGAAGAAGAATGGACCGCTCTCCTCACCAGTCCACAAGAGGACGACCAACATCGGGCTGCCCAGAGAGCCCACGACCTGGCCACCGAGTTCCGCCTCCCGGTCCCGTCGTGGACGCGGCCTGCGGACGAGCCCACTTAGGGGGTCTCGCTCTTCTCAGGACCAAATAAAGTTCAGTTCCGTTCCGTTCCCTTCACTAAGGCTTTTCTCTCATTTCACGTCTGTGATTCCATTCCCCTAATCTCACGGACGCTTAGCTGTGCAGAAATCAGCGTCCTTTCCTGAATTGAACTACAATCATCCCCATACCGAGCTGCTTTTCATTTACCTGCCGAGTTGTGTAGAGGTAAAAAACATTTCTCTTGGAATTCGGTCCTTTGCTGAGGCATCCTTCCGCGGACCACTCATACACATAAGAGCGCCCTAAGCCATTTACAATTGGTTCAATAAACCCAAAGCAGTCCCGGCAATTCTTTATGATGATCTTGTAACAGTTCTTTAGTCTCGCGCCTGTTCCGTCGGAGGGCCGTAAAGTATAGGTATCCACGATTGCGGTCTGACACTGGCAACCCTAACGGAGCAACGGTTGATACCTAGTGCATCTCCGTTCCTTTTTGCTCCCATTTTATGTAGACATTTGCATCGTCCGTTGACAACAAAAACTGCCACTTCACTTGTTAACCGTATTGCGGATCCGGAAAAAAATGTTGATCGACGACATTGAGCAACCAGTTAGGCCGCACAGTGCCATGTCGTTTATCCCCCCCCGCCCCCCCGTTCAGAATAACCTATATTTCAGTACAAGGCCATAACCAGGTAATCTTCGCTCTTTTATTTTTTCAGTGATGTACAAGAAGGTGGAAGAAACAGCTGTTATGCACCCGTTAGGTAAGTAATAATGGATAATAATGGACTAATACAGCAAGTAAATACCCGGTACGTCAGGGATTAGAATACAGCAGGTGCCGCAGAAATGCTCGCGACTAGGTACTTCAGTGAAGAGATTGATTTGGTATGAAGCCACTACCCCCATCCCTGTATCAGCGTTTTACATATCTGTATAATTTGAAATGTCTCCTGCACCGTTTTCCAAGCCGTTACCAGACGTAAAAGGAACATCCTGGAGATTTGGTTATCACAACTGTGAAGTAAAATTAGAAATGAAATAAGAACGCGTATATATCTTAGACCCATATATTGCGATGGGCCTGAACATGGGCTCCGATAAGATCCGTTACCCGTACAGCTTAGTGCATTTAGGATCATTATAACTTATGAAATTGTAGTAGATCGACCATTGTTGTTGCCACTGCACATCACGCTTTCTGGTTTAGACGCTAGGTTTTCAGATATGGCAAAGCTTACAGAGCGAACTGCCTTGCTCACCTATAACGCTTCATTCTAATGCCTACTTACCTTCCGTGTCACCGGAATTACTTGCAGATGTCTCTCTCTGTTTCTACTGGATAAGGGAAGCACGCGGTAAAGGCTACTCAACGGACTGTGACAACGCATTCTACAAGATGTGCTCGAGCATCAAAGGAGACTCTTATGCTGGCATGTCTCATAAGTGTAACGTGAGACCGCTTGAATAAAGATATTGTTACGTGAAGCACAGTGTTCTAAAAGCAAGCCCAAGTTATCCCAAACGCTCAAGAAATGGCCGAGCGTCACGGTGTTCTGTGCTCTACGTGGGCGCTGGCAGCGGTTAGAAGGGCCTCCCGTTAGGGAGTTAACAGTAACTCCTCGGGATACAATAAAGTTCGTTGTCTGTCTGTCTGCTACGTGAAAGATAGAAGAGACGGCTCTACTTACAAGTGTGTTTACATTGAGGCATTCAGCAGCGGCCAAGTTGGACACTCCACACACCGGCCGATCCCGTCCAGGGCATGTGCCATGCTCTAGGATTTTGGTAGCTTCGTATCATTAACCACGGTGGTCGATGCGCCGTGGTTAATAAAAAATATGGCATTGTATGCTTTCAGTATGCTCGCGTGAACTATGTCGCTCGGAAATACTGCAGGCGCCAGAGTCGGGGAGTTGGTAATAGCCTCATAGGCAACATCGGATACCTGGCGGTTTTGGCGTGGGTAACATCCGTTACTTGGCCGTTACTTGGCGTTACTTAGCAAGAAGACATGCCCGCTTTACCACGAAAGAAATCGCCGGTGGATTGCCGTGAACGACCACATGAACGTATTTCAGAACATGGAGCTGTATTCCTGCTCAATAATTCTGTGCCTGTTAAAAGCCAACTGCGGCGATTTTTTTCATATCTATGGATGTTGATGAAATTTACTGGGTACGTTAGTCTGCGTACTGACATCACGCCTTGAGAAAATGAGGCTCGAGAATTGCGCATATTGCTTACAAATGAATTTAATCAATTGACTCGAATGCCCTGCCTTACCACCCCATCAGTTAAAGGCCACATTGGGTATGACGCTGCCAGTGTCCAACGCGGAGCATGCCGGGATTGTGCAGAAACCAGCCCGACAGCGACGAGAACGCGAATAAGTGCACGACCGTGATCTAGAGCTTGGCGTTACAAGTTGCTGCCGTGTGGATGGTAAAGTGATGTCCGGTGTCAAGTGGTGTTGCGTTGTTGGCTGCAGAAACCACTCTCACAACGCGCAGCAACTAAGGAAAGTTAGCTATCACTGCTTTCCTCGCGACGAAGCACTTCGCGAGCGGTGGATCAGTGCTATCCGGCGCAACAATTGGACGCGCTGAGCGTCTGCTCTTCAGCGCTTTCGAGCTTCGCGCTGTCGCGACAGGCATGCCTCGCGCACCCTCCCAAGACCTTTGTGACGACACTTGAAGGGGCACGCTTGGCTGCCGGGAGGAGTTCCGGATTCGTTTTCGCGTTTTCTTGCGTATTTAAAATTATTTTCCAATTCCAGGGCCAATTATGCTGTCATATGGGTTACAGGGGGGTCTAGAAGCTAAAAGTGTCACTACTTTGACATGGTCAGAATATCGCCGGAGTTGGCCTTTAAGACACCGGGAAAACAATAGGGAGGCATTATAGAGTTCCCTAAAATATACTAGAGGGACATATAGCGCTAGTTTTTGTTGGAGTTTCAAAAGAGGCGGTTCCACCAGCATTCGAATGGTCTATAGCGCATGCATTTGCGCATTCATACTTTAGGCCTCACAAGGCTTTGCAACCCTAAAAACGCGCAATTTATTACAAAATAGTGCATTACAAACGGAAAAATTTGCAAGAATTATATGCTTGCACATAACGCGGTTAGAAATAATACGAAAGCTGAGAAATTTTTGAATATGATGCCACAGTGACAACACTGGATCATCTACTCGCGCCTAGGTGGAATAGCACACATGAAGTTTTATGTACAAGATATAATCATATTTGAATTGACACACTACTCTTTGTGACGTACTAGCATTTTCAATTAAGCAAAATATAAGTGAGTCTCCAAAATTTGCATAAAGGGGCAGCCGCTGACACGTTCACGTTCTGGTTAAGTCCGCCAGTGAATTTTTCTAAAAAGAAAGAGAAATATGGCCCACCTCACTGCGCGAGGCAGCAGCAGAAGCGCAGTACCACCCAGCGTTAGGTGGCGGTTGCTCTTCCTTAAAAAACTGGCAGGTCCCACGTGCAGCGGGAACCAAGGAAACGCGAAGCACCCATCAGGAACGTAAAATGGATTTGCATTGTTGTCTCGCTGTACCGAGTTTGCTACATATGAAGTTAACGAAACGGCCGCAAGAGCACCATGACTGTGGCATATGTAAACCATGCCGCTCATACACGCATGTGATGATTGTAACGTTATGACCCGTCATTTACGTTCGTGATGCAGTCGTGTTGTGCCATAGCAATTTTGGTATACATCCCGTTAACAAAACGAGTGGCATGTAGATCATGCCGCCCATGACATGCATGTCACGATTGTTATGTCACGACCTGTCATTTATGGTCGTCATGCAGTCATCTTGTGCCAAACCAATTTTCGTATACATCCCATTAACGAAACGGCAGTACAGCGCCAGGACCGTGGCATGTAAATCATGCCGCTTATGACATGCATGTCATGATTTTCATGTTATGACCTGTCATATACGCTCGTCATGCAGTCGTATTGTGCCACAGCAATCTTTGTACGCATCCGATTAACGAAACGGCCAGGAGAGCACCAAGACCGTGGCATATAAATCATGTTGCTCATGACATGCATTTCATGGTTTTCATGTTATGACCTGTCATTTATATTCATCATGTAGTCATGTTGTGATATGCCAATGTTCGCGCAGATCCCGTTATTCGAACTGCACGAGAGCAACAACACCGTGGGATGTAAATCATGCCACTCATGACATGCATATCGTGCTTTTCATGTTATGATCTGTCAGTTGTGTTCGTCATGTAGTCATGTTGTTGCGTACAAATTTTCGTATACACGCCATTAACGAAACACCTTAGAGAGCACCAACACCGTGGCATGTAAATCATGTCGCTCATTACATGCATATCATGATTTTCATGTTATGACCTGTCATTTATGTTCGTTAAGCAGTCATGTCGTGGCATGCCAATTTTCGTATACATCCCGTTAACGAAACGCGTGGCATGTAAATCCTGTCGCTCATGACATGTATATCATGATTTTTATGTTGTGATCTGTCAGTTATGTTTGTCATGCAGTCATGTTGTGGCATACCAATTTTCGTATGCATCCAAGTAACGAAACGGCCAGGAGAGCACCAAGACCGTCGCATGTAAATCATGTCACCAATGCATGCATATCACGATTTTCATGTTATGACCTGTCATTTATGTGTTGTTGTTGTTGTTTATAACTTTATTGAGGTCCTGGAGAACGTTCGGTGGGGGAACCCCGAAGGGGCGCCCCTATCTACGCTGCGGGCCGCACGAGTACCGGGCGGGCAAGCCGTGGCCTGCCGCCCGGGCACACGCATCCTGGACTGCCCGTTTCTGCGTGAAAAGATCGTCGCTTTTAAGCGATTCCTCCCACTATATATATATTGGTGGCCGGTGAACGGTTCTCCAGCGCGAGCAGTCGGTATTTTTCAATCAAGAAACTCGCTAGAAGACGCTGCCTGCGCCATCGTTGTCTCTGGCGGGTGAGGGCGTGTTCTCGTTCTTTGCGAGCTAGTAGAGCGTTCATCGAAGAAAGAGCGTTTCCATAGTCAACGCGCGCCTTTCGCTCTCTCTCTGTGTCTCTATCTCTCTCACAAGACAGCAGATGGAAGAGTGAGAGGGCTCGCGCGCCGAGAGGCACGCGACGAGAGCGAGCGCCAGCCTCCCGGCGGCGCGAGGTGGCTACATACATACTACTATAGAGGAGGGAACGACCCCCACCCTAAGGAGCTTCGCCCCTAAAAATAGAGGAGGTGCTGGTTTGACGCGCTAGCAGACGCTACCTGCGTCGGCGTTGTCTCTCGTGGGCGAGCGCGCGTCCTCGTTCCTTGCGGGCTGGTAAAGCCTTCATCGAAGAAAGAGCGTTTCCACAGTCAACCCGCGCCCTTCGGAGAGCAGAGGAGAAATGTCGAGAGGAGAGGAGATGAGACACGGAGAGGATGGGGAGGAGGATGCACATGCGCAGTGCAGGTGTGGACACCACACGGCGGAGGGAGGGATGTCCCCAGCAGCCGCCATAAGGTGCTTGCACCTAAAACGTGAAGCTGAATATGTTCCGCTGACATGCCTCCGGCACAGCGCCTGAGCTAACTTTTGAGTGTCATCTTCGAGTGCGCCTGTTTGACGTCCACTCGATGTGTGCCACGCACGGTAATTATGGCCCTGCTTGGCGCGTTAGCTCGGTGCTTAACTGATAAGACATCACAAGAGAAATGCCGTTAGCATAGCGTATACGAAGAGCCATGTCACAATGAATGCGTGTCCGCTTAGTTTCCACCGTGCTTCATTCGCAAAAGGAAAAATGTGGTTGATCCGTCTGTTACGAAGATCGGTATCACACACAAGTGAGACCTGTCTTCGCGCACTTGTCAAATTCATCAGCGTGTGAACATGTTACGTGCAGACATCATAGTCACCTCGACAAGGCACAAGGATCCTCAACAGTTGTACACGAGGGAAAGTTCTTGAACGATTCACATTGCTCCGGATGATGATGATGATGACGATGATTATAGTGGTTCGGTTAGGAAAGTACGCTGATTTCTGTAACCCATGTAGGGAACACCGCTAAGCGTCCGTGGGGGTAGGGGAAAGGGATAGAGAGGAGAGAAAGGCCGTAGTGTAGGGCTCCGGAAATTTTGTCCACCTGGGGGTCCTTTAACGCGCACTGTCAAGGCACCGTACACGGGCCTCTGGCATTTTCGCCTCCTTTGAAAATGCGACCGCCGTGGCCGGGATTGAATCCGCGTATTTCGGGTGGCAGCCGAGCACCGTAACAACTATACCACCGCGGCGAGCGGCTCCGGAGACAACAAACTGCACGCGACAGTAACCTGCGCAAATCTGCCACAAGCAAAGAACATCCGCAAACGGTGACACCTTGGAAGCAAAACCGAACGAGTTGTGAGCGGATTCTTTTAGACGCGGAGCATGTCTTGCTCGCGGGTATGTCACCCGTCCGGCGTCCGCACTCACACTACGCATGCGCGACTCTCCTCTCCCTTCTCTCTCTCCAACAGCTGCTGCAATAAATAAAGCCGGTAGAGAGGGCACGCGCACGGCGTCCGTCCGCACTCACACTACGCATGCGCGACTCTCCTCTCTCTTCCCTCTCTCCAACATCTGCTGCAATAAATAAAGCGGGTAGACAGCGCGCGCGTGCGCTTCGCTTCAGTAGTATCTCCTCCTCCGATGAGAGAAGTTTGTGGTGTTGTGTGATGGAAGCAACAGTTCCTTCAGCGAGTGGGTTGACGCAAGTACGCATCAGCATCAACCCACACTCTGACAACGGTCACGCGATGCGTTGTAAAGAACCAAGTTAACAACGTAATAAAATGCAATGTTTACCGCAAAGGTAACACCGAAAACACTGAAAACCTGTAAACATCGCCGTTAGAGGCACCGTTGAAACTCTCAGCGATGCTCCACATCACCCCATTGTCCCCTTCGGAGAGATGGTCTAATTTGTGAAGAAGCAGCCCAGTGCAGCGAAATGCGAATAATTTGCTTGTCGTCGCGCCTCCTTGCGTTTCTGTAGCACTGCGCGTCGCAGCTCAATACACCTGGCCACGCAAGGTTAATTTTATCGAGGCCGCATTCATACTTTGCCCGAGGAGCACACTGTTATGACACCGCCACGCCTTTATCTTCCACGGCGGTCGAGGCGTGAAAACTACCGAGGCGCTGACTGCCGGCGCAAATTAGGACAGCCATCTGCTTCCCTCTATAGATCGTTCTTAGACGATGGTACCATCGCGGTGAACCTAAGCGAACCAAGGGTGCAGTATAAAGGAGGCGATGTTAATTTAAAAGAAATTTTGCTTGTTAAACTATAGTTCACTGTACTAAACACTCTCTGCAACTGGACGACGGTTACATGTAGGTTGAAAAGCGCTGTAGTGAAGATATAAAGTACATCTGTTCCCTATATAAACAATGTTACGGCGGCGTATCGGTAAATCTACCAGCTCATCTCGTGAGATCATGGTGAATGTGGGTTCGAATCCGAGTGGCTGGAACAGTTTCATTGTAAGTGCATATTATTTTTTCTCAGATCCACTTCCGTTACGGAAGTACACCACTCATTTCACGGTGGACCCCTGCATAAAACACTTCGGTGTTAAAAACACAGCAAAAGCGCATCGGTAAGGTGCAGCGATACCACCGAGACCTAAGGCACCAAACCTCATCATTGCAAATGAGGAGTGGCAGGCTGGTAAGCTCATTCCAGCCACTGTCTTTAATGCGTTGAAAAAAGTGTAGTAATATCACTCCCTCCAGTGAAGCTAGAAGACACTAATAAACAAATACATAAGAACGCATGACGCCAGAAGCGGGAAGAGTACACTTATACATGTGCGGTCCATAATTCCCTGATAGCTGAACGACCGCTGCGCCATATTTGGCTCTAATAATGTTTGCAGGAAAATATGGGAGTCGGGCTACCACCCCTGACGACATCGCCGACCATAGCTGCCTTATATTCCTGCCACCTCTCGTCTGCCCGGTACGCGGGGTGCCGATTGTTTTTTAAGGGGCGAATAACCTCAGGGTTCAGCCTTATCGTACCTTGTTCGGCGTAGCCAAGTGATTACAAAGGAGACCGCTAGAGGCATTGCGGTGCATAAATCCCGGAGCATAATAGAAAGCATGCCCCTGTATGTGGCTTTTCTGGACATCACTGGGGCGTATGAAAATGTTAATCAGGAAATATTGTGGGAAATAGTTGAAGGAATGGGCATAGGCGACAACTGTGTACAGATTTTGAGAGAGATATATCGAGAAAATACAGTTTCGATAGAATGGAAAGGAATGAATGGCATAGAGAACATTGTTATTCGCAAGGGGCTGAGGCAGGGGTGTCTTTGTCGCGCTGTTATTCATACTGTACATGGTTAGAATGGTAAAGGCACTATGAGATAGCAGCATTGGTTATAATCTGTCACACAAACAGGGCGGCATGATGATTGAGCAGATTCTTCCGAGTTTATTTTATGCTTACGATATTTGGTTATTCGCGGACAGTCGAGATAATATAAAACAGGTGGTGAATATTTACGGAAAGGAAGGCGAGGCTCTAGGACTAGGATATAGTGTAAAAAAATGTGGATTGGTGGTATTCAATGGTCCAACGACCAGGCGGTGTCCGTACAGGGCCAAGAATTATCGAGAGTAAGCGAGTACAATTACCTTGGCGTATAGGTAAATGAGGGCGATAGATACATGAAGGTAGAAGAAGAAGCCTTGGCAGCAAAAGCAAAGAGGAACGCTGCAGTAATGAAGCACAGCGAGTTATGGGGATACAATAGCTATGAGGTCCTTAGGGGTCTCTGGGAAGGGGTAATGTACCCGGGGCTTGCATTTGCGGACTCAGTGGTGTGCATGAGGCCAGAGATACAATCAGGAATGGGTGTGAATCAAAGATTTGTGGAACGCTTCGCGTTGGGTGCCCACGGGAAAACGACAAATGAGTCTGTAAAGGGCGATATGGGATGTGCGAGTTTTGAGGCAAGGGGAGGCCAGAGCAAAATGAGCTTTGAAGAGAGGCTAAGGAATATGAAGGGGATTAGGTTGGCAGTGAAGGTGTTCCGTTATTTATATGAATAGAGCGTTGACACGCAGTGGAGAGAAAGAACTAGGAGGCTCACCAGTAAATATACGGCACTTAGAGAACTGACAAAAACGAGCGTAAAGGGAAAAGTCAGAGGGGCGGAGATTAACTGGATATCTGCGATGGAAAAAAACCGCCTATGAATAACTACCAAAAGGCAAAAACGAAATAAAGAGGGAGGCATTTTATGACAATTCAAGAGGAAGCGCTTTACTATATGAAGTAGAGATCGGGCTGTCTTAGAATGCGTAGTTACAAAGCGGAATAAAGAAAAGTAAAGAAGAAAAATGCACATGCTGTGAGGAAGATAGGGAAACGATGGAGCATGTTCTGATTTAACGCGGACATATCCACCCAGGTGCACGTTTGGGCACTACCCTACATGAAGCCTTAGGTTTTAGGGGGAACAATGCAAAACTAAACATACCCGCTATTCAAATAAGTAAGAGACGGTTAGAATACTGGTGGCAGAAAACCAGAGAGAACGGACATAAATAATTATAGCGAAAAATAAGGACTTTCTACTACCAGAGGCAGCGAACTGGGCAATGAATGTACGTTTTGGCTATAGTATGATTGATTTACTTGAAGTAGATTTAAAAGGCATGAGGACAAATTAAAGAGAGAGGCGAAAACATAAAAGTTCAAAATATTTTTTACGAGCCTCGTGGCGCACATGCCACCGCCCCGTTTCAAAGGGGACGCTCATAGCATCCATCCATCCATCCCTTCCTCGTCGTCCGTAGCTCTGGTTTGCATCGAGTCCTCTAGGGGCGCTGCGGTGTCGTGAGAGAGTTTAGGAAGGACGTTGACTCAAAAAGGAAGAAGAGAACTAGGAGGCTTACCAGTAAGTATACAACCAGTAATGAAACGGATGGGGCAAAAAAGAGTGTCAAGAGCATGGTCAGAGCAGCAGAGAAGCCGATTTGGATAGCAGCATTTTAGAAGAAACCAGCATTGAGCAACCACAGAAAAGGGAAAGACCAAATCAAGAGAGAAAAATTTTATGACAATTCAAAGGGAAGCGCTTTACCGTTTGAAGCGAGGTCAGGTTACCTGAGAACCCGGAGTTACAGAGCGAAATTCAACAAAGAAGGGAATACATGTACGTGCTGTGGCAAAGCCAGGGATACGACAGATCATATTTTCATTGAATGTACAGATATCCACCCAGCTGTAGCTTTGGATGCTACCCTGCAGGAGGCCATGGGTTTCAGGTATAGCACGGAAAAGCTGAACATTACGGCGATAGAGACAAGTAAAAGGCGCTTAGAATATTGTTGGCGCAAGGGTATGGAGCAAAGCGATACACAAGTAGTTCCGGCCAGATTGGTGCACCGGAATAATATCAGATAAAATGGGTACGCGAGAATAGAAACTTGTGATATGTGCGGTCCGGGAAAACAAACGTTTGTACAGGGAAAAATAAAGGTGGAGCTTGGTGTCCGGCGTGCGACCACCCTGTTATAAAGGGTGGTCGCCATATACATATACATATATACGGCAACCCTAAACTTCCATATATGACATATATGGGGTCTTGTACACTATATAAATTATGCTTCAAAATCATATATGAGATATGGATGCAAGTACTTATGTCCTTCATGTGTCGACTTCCAGGGAAAGGGCAGCTCTTAACGTTATAAATATACATATATACATGCACACACATATTATATATATATCTATCTCAAAAAGTTCTTCCTCACTATCGGCATAAATATACGATCAGAAAGTCACAGTGACAAACATATTATTTAGGATTTATTCTGATGTTCCGGCTGGCATATATATATATATATATATAACAGAATTGACGATGCGCCTTTTAGAGAACGACGGTTTATTACATGAACGTTTCGGTCGGAGCCCGACCTTGAAAAAGGTTGGGCTCCGACCGAAACGTTCATGTAATAAACCGTCGTTCTCTACGAGGCGCATCGTCAATTCTGTTATAAACTAGCGGCAACCCAAGCTATATTTGCCTATACAGTCTATATATATATATATATATATATATATATATATATAGAAGCAGTGGTAATAACGCCGGTTTACTAACCCTTGAGGCTACGGAGAATGGCGGACCCCAAGGTACAGTTATGACTCTAGATGACAACCCACTACGGATAAAGATGAACAGACCTAGGTGATGATGAGTATGTACAAATGAATTAGAAGTGCCTAATGATCGGTCACACTGCTTCCCCCCGCGCGAGAGCGGCCATCCTGGCCGTTGCTTAAGGGGACGGAGAGCGCCGGGTGAAAGGCTTCATACGGGAAACATGGACCCCTTCGGTGGCACGGTAGCGGCGGTGAGTTGGAACGACAACAGGTGAAACGCGGTAGTTGACGGGAGAGGTCTGCGCCAAGACGGTTTAGGGGCCGATGAATCGAAATTGCAAGTTCTGACATAAGCCAGGGGTGCGAACTGGTGTCCAGAGCAGCACCTCATCGCCAGTGCTGAAGGACACGACGCGGCGATGTGCGTCACAGTGATCCTTACGGCCACGTTGCCTAGCTTCAGTGTTCATGCGGGGGAGCTGGCGAGAACGCAGGACACGGGACAGATAATCTTCACAGGTCGATGAAGGCTCTTTGATAGGTGCGGTGAAGAAAGAAACATCAAGTAAGTAAGAGGGCGAGCGGCCATAGACAAGGTAGAACGGCGAGTACCCGGTTGTGCGTTCTACAGCCGTATTATACGCAAAAGTTACAATTAGTAAAATTCTGTCCCAATTCTGTGGTCTGGCTGAATGTACATGGCAATCCTGTCGGAGAGTGTGCGGTGAAATCGCTCGGTTTGGCCGTTGCTCTGCGGGGCCGTTGCTCTGAAGGTTGTCTTGTGGACAGTTCCGGAGGCTCTGTGAACTTCGTCGACTAGTTGTGAGAGGAATGCTTTTGCGCGGTCGCTCAGGATGACGCGAGGAACACCGTGACGGAGTATTAAAGATTGAAGTATGAATTCAGGGACTTCAGAGGCGGACGCTGAACGCACACAAGCAGTTTCGGCGTAGCGTGTCAAATGGTCCACGGCTGTCACGATCCATCGGCTTCCGCTCGCAGTCAGAGGAAGGGGACCGTAGAGGTCAACGCCGACGACTTCCGACGGTTCAGACGGACACGGAACCGGTTGCAGCTGTCCGCTTGGTGGTGTTGTAGGGAGCATTCGACGCTGACAACGGGTGCAAGAAGTGACATACCTAGCTACACTCGCAGACAAGCCTGGCCAATAGAAGCGAGCTTTGATGCGGTCATAGGTTTTATGAAAACCAAGATGACCAGAAGTCATATGGTCGCGGGAAGCCTGAAGGACTTCATGCAGAAGAGAGCGAGGTAGGACAGGCACCCAGCGTCGGCCGTCAGGGTGGTATGGCGGTACGGGACGTGGTCAGCGATCTTAAACTGTCCCAGCTGACGACGAAGGCAAGCGTTAGGTGGGCGCGAAATTCCTTGAAGGCGGGATATGATGAGCTGACAATAAGGGTCAAGCTGGTGAGAATGGAATGTTGTGTTGTCATGTGGTGGTACCATGTCCACA
>CM023490.1:65516979-65548340 GCA_013339685.2 Hyalomma asiaticum | reverse complement strand
CATTTGCAGCGAAGAAGGGAGATACGCGGCCAAATTTTTTTTTCTGTTTCCTGACCCCAAAGGCTTTCGCACGGGAGGCTCTTTTCGCTGTTGGAGTTCACAAAACTAGAGCGGCCTCCCAGAAGTGGATAGAGCGTTTCAAATTGAAAATAAGCAGGACGCTCACAAGGTTCCACATAGTAAATTACTTCTGAAATCGCACAACATAGGATTGCCGCATCATCTTATTAAATGGTTTAAATCTCATTGAAGCGATAGAAAACAGTTCCTTGAAATTAATTATAGTGTATGTAGGATGCTTATTGTTACATCTCGTGTGCCACAGGGAAGTGTGCTGGGGCCTCTATTATTCCTTATATATGTAAATGAATTAGTGCAAACAATGCCTGACTCATTGTCTATTAAATTTTCGCAGATGACTGTGTTGTATTTAAAGGAATAACCTCCTCTTAAGACCATAACCTTTTACAGCAAACTCTTTGTCACATCGAATACTGGTGCACTGCATGGGACATGGAATTAAGCGTTGATAAAACAGTGCTCATAAATTTAACGCAAAAAGCAAATCCTAGTGTATTTGCCTACAATAATCATGGCTCTCCCATTCAATCAGTTATGCAGTATAAGTATTTGTGGATCACTACTTCACGCGAGATTAGGTGGCGGCTATATATTTCTTCAGTTTTCACTTCAGCTTTTCAAAACCTACTTGTTAAAAAGAAAGCTTGCAAAGGATACCGTGAATGTTAAACTTCAAGCGTACAATGCTATTATAAGACCTAAATTGGAGTGTGCATCCGTGGTATGGGATACCTAGACGAAAAATTATGTAAGAAGCCTAGAAGTGCCACATAAGCAAGCCTTCAGATTTATATTTGATCAATACAAAAGGTTAGATTCCCCAAATCACCTCAGGAAAGCTCCTAACATCCCCCTACTGGCGGTCCGCATAAAAATTACCCGACTTAAATTCTTGCGCAATATTGGGAATGGAAAGCTTGGGATGTCTCCAACTTCATATTTAAAAGCCTCTACAGCGAGGCCTACGCGCAATACTCTCAAACGCACCCTTCAGCACGTTTTTGCTAAAACAGAGGCATTCAAACAGTTTTTTTCCCGCACTATTTTGGATTGGAACCATCTGCCCAAGTTTGATCGCGAGGCAGACAATTTTGATGAAGCCCTTGAAGAACATTGGTCACGTTGATTATTTAGTTGCCCAACCTTTTACATAACTTATTGTGCGCGTACTCTTGTGTTCGTGCTATTTTTCAATTCCTTGTTAAAGATTGCCTTAGCGAAACTCATGTATCGCATGTGGTGCCACTACTGTTAGCAATTCTTTTGTACCTTTCTCCTTGTTTCGTAATTCTACTCCTGCCTGGGCCAGGCTGGGCTGCAGTATCGTGATGCATATATATTATAGAACCACATAGAATCCAATTTCCTATAGTCGTATAAGATTAGGCCGATGGTCTATAAACGCTACCTGGACGACATATTCTTGATTTGGACTCATTCAGAGAACGAACTTCTCAAGTTTATACAGCTCTTCAACCAAGTGCACCCAAGTATTACTTTTATGCGCTCTTATTCTAACACCGAAATTAATTTCTTTGATGTTTACCTACGGATGGAAGACGGTGCACTAGTCACGAGCGTATAGAGAAAACCTACGGATAGACAACAGTACCTGCACTTGAATAGCTGCCACTCGCGCCACTGTAAAACTATCATTCCTTATTCTCAGGCACACAGATTCAAAAGAATATGCTCCCGCACGGAAGACTTCCACAAAAGCAACGCACGGATGCGTGAAGTGCTTCTCTATCAAAAGTACCCACCATCTATCATTGAGGATGCGCTTGCGAAAGCTGAAAATCTCGACCGCCAGGGGCTCCTGTATGACCAAAAAGACACCGACCACGAACGCCGAAATAACCTTGTTCTAACCTTTATTTGCAATCCACCGAACGTTAATAAAATATTAAAAAAAACATTTTAACACATCGGAACAAATCGAGCGACGCTCCAAACATTTTACCGATCCTCCGCGTGTGGTATACAGGTGACCGAAAAGCATAAGGGATCGCGTTGTACATTCGCAAATAGGAACAGTGCCTCTCGACGGGTGTCGACCTTGTGGGAAATCCAGATGCGGCGTGTGCAAACACATCCAGAAAACAAAAGTTGCAGAAAGCACACACTCGAATTTTAAGCACAGAATAAAAGGACAACTTGACTGCGACTCAAACAATGTTATTTATCTCTTAGAGTGTGGAATATGTAACATGCAGTACATAGGAGAGACGGACACACCATTCAGGATAAGATTAAACAACCATCGGTCCCATGTGTGCTCACTATATCTGGCCTTCCGCTCTCTAAACACATCAACTTGAAAGGTCAGAGCTTACAGGATGTCAGGGTCACACTACTGGAAATTAACTTTCGGAGCACAAGAGAACGTGAGCAAAGGGAATCCTACTTTATCTACAAATTTGGCACAATTAAGCATGGCATAAATGAACATCCTGGCGCTCTCTCGGTGTTTTAATCGTTAGGAAGTGAACATTCGAATTAATAAACTTCGTATCCTCAATTACATGATCGGCCATTCCCGCCAGTTATCATTACCTCCTTCGAACGTTTGTTTTTGTTTTTCTCTATTTTTTAAAGCTATGGGCGCCCGAATCTGTCGGCCTGGCCCTGTTGGTATTACCCGTGCAGTGCAAGCCGACACACGCAAAGTGGCTCCGGAGATCGTACGACAAGAGGGGACAATACGTCATTGGGGTGTACACAGAATTTCACTGCTTCAAAACCTCGTCTTTCTGTGCGGCTCTTTTCCTTCATGTCGCCCTTTCTTCTCCCTTGCCTACCCACCTCGCCGCGCGGTAGCGCCGAGTGCGCGTTGCAAATGTGGCTGCAATCAGGAACACGAGTGCTACGCCTTTCATGCCCGAAGACGACCACCGTTGTTCTTCCCTCCTGGGGCACGTTGCTGTGCAGCGGCACCACAGAGGCAATAACCAAACCACATAAGGTACGCCACTGGAAGTGTCGTTAGTTTCGCCACATAAGCTGGCGCCACGGTATACAATGCGTAATTAATGGATTGCTCTTTAAAATGTCTACGGTCTCGGACAGCAATGGCGCGGCGGACGGCACTCGTCCTTCTCGCTGTCTCCCCCATTTTCGCCCCTTTCTCTTTTTTTCTACTTTTAAAGCGAAGCTTTGTACCTCTAACAGCCAAGGGTTCTGTCGTGTCCGTCATTGTAAACAAAAAACGATCCCGACGTACCGCTCGCGCTCGCGAGGTAGCGCTCGCGCTCGGCGCGTGCCTCCCGGCGCGCTACCTCTCTCACTCTTCCATCTGCTGTCTTGTGAGAGAGACAGAGAGAGAGAGAGAGAGAGCGAAAGGCGCGCGTTGCCTATGGTAACGCTCTTTCTTCGATGAACGCTCGACCAGCTCGCATTGAAGGAGAACGCGCCCTTACCCGCGAGAGACGAGCTTGAGGCAGGCAGCGTCTTCTAGCGAGCTTCAAAACAAGCTTCAAAGTGATGAGCCAACATGATGGATGATAAGGGCTGCGGGCAAACAACGGAAACAGGCTCGGCGCGGTCCGTAAGATTACATTGCAGCTGTTGCAAAGCTTATGCAGCTGCTTGAAAGAGGGTTGACGTTATTCGAAACCCTTCCAGCCTAGTAACTGCTTCGGTTCATTTCTAGACTACCCCACTATGGGTAGACCACGGAAAGTAAACAAGGCAGAAGAAGAGCGTGAATATAAGGCTCGGCGGAAAGAGCAAAATCGTCTCGCTCAACAGCGTCGTAGGCAAAACCCAGCAGCTCTCGCCGTCACCGTGACGGTGGCGTAAAAAGCTTCGCTTTCCAACCACCTTCACAGGGTGGATTGGCGGGCAATTTTCTTTTCTTCCTTTCTTTTTTCCTTCGCTCTCTCTCTCTCTATGTGTGTGTGTGTGCGAGTTGCTTTTGCTTGACTGGCTCATCTTCTGTTGCAGTAAAGATGCTAGCAATCTTTTTAACATTTGTTTATCTTTTATTTTTATTATTTCCGTATATTCTCACCCCATTCATTCTCTTTCCACCCTTGTCCTGCTCTCCTTACAACAAGACGTGGTATATAAGGCCATACTGGCCTGTGGTTAACGTGTCTTGGCAAAGGTCGGGCTCCGACCGAAACGTTGATGTCATAAACCGTCGTTCTCTAAGAGGCGCATCGTCAATTCTGTTATATATATATATATATATATATATATATATATATATATATATATATATATATATATATATATATATATTATTTGTTAATACTGTCACCCCTTATACAGGGTCATAACAGAGAGGACAATACAATTACCCACCTAAAATGGTTCATATGACATAAAGTTGCGTACTACTTGGCACTTCACAATCCAAACAGGTATTTCCTTAAATAACAATTCAGAATTCAATAACACTTCAAAATAACAGTACAAAATTCAGACACATTTATTAAAATATTTAAAATGAACGTGAGGTAGCTGACATCATTGGGCATTGAAAAAATTAAATTGAGAACAGTCTCGTAAACGCGCATATACAGCATTTAGAAGTCGGAGACATCGTTTAAAACAACAATAGCGTTTGGTTTTTCTTCCATATTTTATGACGTCTGGGAAGAAAGAATGTCAAGACGTGTCAGTACTTGTTCGGTATGGTTTTATGACGCAATGGTTGTTAGCTCTGGGGTTTCTTCTGCCTGGGGCGTGTAAATATTTGAGCTTATCAATCTTAAGTTGAGAGTGCCTTATTTCGAAAAATACCTTCAGCCTATATTTTTTTCTCCGTATTTCAAGAGGATCTAAGTTACATCTCTGTAGCATCAGCGTGACCGATTCGTTCCTTCGGTATGTTGAACAAATAAAACGCGCCGCCTGTCTCTGTATTCTTTCCAACTTCTTCCTAAGGGTCATTTGATGGGGACTCCAAACAACGGCTGAATATTCTAGTATCGTCTCAATGAAGGTGGTGTATGCAATGTTTTACGTCACGCGATGCATGTTCTAGTTTTTTCCTCAATATGCATAACTTTTGGTAGGCTGCCGTACAGACGTTATCCATAAGTTCATTCCATCAGAATGTTCGCGTAATTGTTACCCCGAGGTACTTGAACTGGTGTGCATTCACCAACGAGTTCCACCAATGCTGTAGGAAAAGGAATGGATAGCTTTCCTTTTGCTGATGTGTGTATGTGTAGATTTGGAATAATTTACTGCCATTTTCGATTTCCAACACGAATTATTTAAATTTTTCAAACAATACTGAACTTTGAGTTCGTCGTGTAGCTCGGTAATTATAGCGTAGATTATGCAGTCGTCTGGGGAAAGTTTAACCTGGACACCCTCTTCTGGCTCCACGCTACTGATGTCAATGATATAGAGGAGAAACAATAGTGGCCCCAATACTGAACCTTGGGGCACTCAGGAAAGTGCAGCTAAAGGATCTGATACATGGCCATCCAGTTTTACTACCTGCGTATGGTTTGTTAAATATGCTTCAATCCATTTTATTGCGAGTTCACTTGTTCCTGCATTACGTAGTTGAAGTTTAATTGGACATGGGGTACCTTATCGAACTCCTTCGCAAAATCCACACAAACCACATCAACCCGTTGTCTTATATCTACCACACTCGCAAAATCATGAATCGTTTCTATTAACTGTGTCACGGCTGATAACCCGGTCCTGAAGCCATGTTGATAAGGGTACAGCAAACTCTTCTGATCTAGAAGCCTGCGTATATCTTTTGCTATTACATGTTCGAACACTTTGCAAGTAACTGAAGTAAGTGACTCTGGGCGGTAATTAGTTGCCTGTTTTCGGCTGCCTCCTTTAAATACAGGAATGACGAATGCGGTGCGCCAATCTTGAGGCACTGAGTGCATTGTATAAGACTTTTGAAAGATGATAGTTAGTATTGTTTTTATTGTTTTTTTTAAGTTAGTGTTGTTTATTTTTGTTAATACATGCCACTGCTGTATGTACTACACAAAGGTAGCTGTGGGCTCTTGTCAAGCTGCCTCTACAAAGAGCACCTTTTTCGCGCAGCTCTCCTGTCAGTACACTGACGAAAATGAAATTATTATTATTATTATTATTATTATTATTATTATGCGACAGCCATTCTGCATATCGCTTGAGGAATACAGTTGGTATATCATCGGGACCGCTCAATTTTTTCGTATGTAACGTATATATATATATATATATATATATATATATATATATATATATATATATATATATATATATACCATAATCAAAAGAAGAGGCGTGCAGGACACGGACACAAGGAGAGCAGTGAACAACACTCTGTGTTGTTCGCTGCTCTCCTTGTGTCCGCGTCCTGCACGCCTCTTCTTTTGATTATGGACTGTTACCAACTCGCTCAACTTTCTGTCCTGTTATATATATATATATATATATATATATATATATATATATATATATATATATATATATATATAATTTCGCGTCATGATTGTTAATATCATGCCAAGTGAAACCAAGTAATCGAATTACTAATTTATATGTACGGTTATAATCTATGGAACCACATATGTCGTCGCACCCAGCAGTTGGTAATGACGGAAG
The DNA here is from genome assembly GCA_013339685.2 of Hyalomma asiaticum. Taxonomy (NCBI): domain Eukaryota; kingdom Metazoa; phylum Arthropoda; class Arachnida; order Ixodida; family Ixodidae; genus Hyalomma; species Hyalomma asiaticum. The sequence continues at coordinate 65,541,680 of CM023490.1, read as the reverse complement.
AAACTAGCGCAAAAAGTCAACATTTAAGTAAATGGTGAAAGATGGCAAGGTCCTCTGTTCTGCTTTCCCATGGCATCGTAATTCCGTTTAATACATGATTTCCCTACAGGGTGACCTATTTATGATCTACGTAAAAATGATGTATAAAGCTCAACTGTTGTTTTTTCGACGTTGCTATTACAAAAGCCAAAAGGAATTCTTTACAGGTGCGCATAATATTGGTCCATTAACGGAAAACTTGTTCGAGCTTCACCACAATAGGCGCCTAGATTGCATGTTCACAGTAATTTATATCAATATAAATTATTTTTAAAATGTATCACCGAAGTTCTTTATTTTTATTTTGATTTCATTGATCTCGTCTTGTCCGAGAGTGGTTCGAAGGAGGTCGATAGCTTCTCCTTTTCCTATGGAGTGTTCACATTGCAGATAAGGCAAAAAATGGGAGCAATAGATAAATGACAAGGAAGAAAGAAGGGCCCCCCTTCCAGTCTGCCGTGACCCGCATACCCCCCTCTCATTCCGTTGTTCTTTTCTTCAGCAAAGAACCTCGCGTTTTGTGTCGGAGCCCTGTGCTGCAGCTTTGGAGACAGTCGCCTTAGTTTTTCAACGTGCACATGCAACAGGTTTCACTCACCAAGTGAAACGCTGTCAAAGCTAGCGCTCCTGTCTAGGATGTGTACTCGTGTTGCTAGCGGTAACCAACAAAAAATAAATTCCTCACTGGGAGCCTGATACCATAGACATTTCTCATCAGCTTGAAATAACACGAACGTATTTTGGGGGAAACAAACGAAATGTGCGAGTTGTGTTTTGTATTTGTTGTTTGAGAACGATACACCTCTCCTTTAGTCTTAAAGCGTAAGCTGTTATGAGATCACAAGGGCCGTTTTTTGGCGCCGTAGTTGTCCGCCGCCGCCGCTGGTGTCCGTAACCACTATCGCGCAAATTTTACAAAAAAATAACCAGGACCGAGGAGCGTCCCAACTCCCCCTCTGCGTAGATTCGAACCCACACACTCCGCTTGGCAGTCGAGCATTCTACCGCTGTGCGACGCCTGTTTTGTTTTTTTTGTTTCTTTCATGGTATTTATTACGTCATTAAACAAAGGAATGAAAAATAGACAACGAAGCCTCAACAAACGTACAACAAACAATACACACAATGAACTTCACAAGTCCAAACAATCGCCTATGCTCTTCACGAACATTGGATACCAGTCCGGCTGGAGTTGCTCCTGGTCGTAAAAGTCCTTTACCTGTAAAGCCACTTCTATAAAATGGGACTTTGAATATGCAAGCGGTTCTGCATTCTTGTCCAATATCCGAGTTTTGCATAAACTGTGCATACCCATTAGCAGGAGCACGTCAGCAGGCACGTCCTTGCTCTTCGATGACACAAGATAGCATATGGCATGTGAATATAAGTCTCGCTCTTTTTTAAATGCTATTTGGATAACATGCCAAAATAAGATGCCATCCTACAGCTGAGGAAGCGGTGTTCAATTGTTTCCAGGACATCACGAGGCGACACTCCATTGAAGATACAAATATGCCTTTTCTGTCCAACCAAGTTTCACAGGGAGTGTTTCTGAGTGCACCTTGTAAAAAAAGGTCCTGGAACATGGAGAAAGAGGCATTTTCTGTACACGCGCAAGTACATCATCTCCAGATAGCTACGCCTGTGCTTGAAAAGTCATCGCTAAAACACCTAAACAGGTATAACGTCTGCCGAGGAATCGCATTAACAAATGTAATGTTACGTGGCAGAATAATAATACGCCGCTACACGTCGCGGAAAGTGCATTACATAACGAGTTCGAGGAATCATTTGAAAGAGCACAGGGATGCATGCTTCGTAGCTCTGCACCCATTATAGACATCATCAGCATCATCATTCTGAAACAATGTTCTTCAACTTTTCCGTCATCATTATTACGAAGCGCTGCCTCGTGAAGCAGTTTCGTCGTACCGTGCCATGCGTCACGCGGCAGACGACGTGCGCGGCCCGGCAGCATCCTAACTTGGCTCAGCGATATACTTGATGGCGCCTCCTCGGAAGGTGCGGTACGCTGCTGAAAACACGAATCGAAGAGCTACGCGCGCGGCTGCAGCAAGGCAACGTCGGGCACAACAGACAGCTGTGCAAAGAGAAGCCCAACCGCAGCATGCCTTCGACGCCGGGCCTAGGGTTCGGTTCGTTCTCGGGAAAACTACGCCAAGAGACTCTCTAAGATGTGCAGTTATACAAATTTGAACCTTACGATACCTCAGTAATTATGGCGTAGTGGGTACTTCCCCACTCGGCGAAATGATATGGGTTATATAACAGGGGATACCCACCACCTCTGCTTGCACTAGTTTCCAAAGCGTTTAAAATGGCCTCTAAGGAGGACGGTCCTCCAGCTTACGCTGTCACTGTCCAGCGGTTGCGCACAGGACTGGTTTTCCAGTCACAAAATTCGTCATATAGCCACATTGCAGCAATTGGTTGACTGCGTTTCAGCTTATTGTGTGATGTTGCATATAGGACAGCGCAGTTTCTAGCTAGAACAGCTTAGCTATTAGGCAAATCAGCAAGCTTCCTTGACCAAATTGGTGGCATAGGTTTTAAGTCAGTTTTACGCTAGAGCCATGGGGTGTCCCACCAAATACACGGAGGAGGAGAAGGATTCCTCAGTCTCTTTTCACGTGACTCGGCCATTGGTAGCTAGGGCACCAACCGGCACGTATGGTGCGGCATGGGTGCTCAAGCTCGGTCCTTAGGGCGTCCGTCTCGGGTGCGTGAGGTGCTGGGTTCAATACCCAGTGCCGCCTGGCACCGATCGTGTTTTGGAAAGAAGGTAACGCACCCCCGAGTGTTAGGTCAGTGCACCCGGCGCCTGGCGTTATGGATAATCATTCTCCGGATGGTGGCCTCTCCTTCTCCACTGTTTTCTTTCAGTCAGTTTCCGCTGTGATCTTCCCCGATAAATGTCCTTCAATCGACATACGAGTACCTTCCGCTCCGAACTCAGTTACCATTTCCGACACAAGTCTCTCATCTCAACCTCTTTATTGTAAATGGCGTCTGAAGCAGAATCCGAATTGGTGTAGAGACTTGGGGTGAAATTGAACTATTCCTGGCTAAAATCAAGGGCGCTTACGCCAAGATAGTCAGTCAGTCAAGAAATTTATTGAGGTCCTCAGGAGCTTTCAGCCGTTGGAGATCCCACGCGGGGAGCTCCTCCGGCCGAAACCGTAGGCGATGCCCAAGTCGGGACGGGAACGTTGTGGCCCCTGCGCTAGTTCTTGGGCAATCTGGATGGCCTGGAGTTGAAGTTTGAGGTCCGGGCCAAGATAGTTAGTGGTGTTTTTTTTTTCTCGATATCGAAGGTTTTACCGGCAACTTATACATCTGGGCCATTCAATATCCTTGAAGATTTTGTTTATTCGAATACTGGGGGCGGGCCCGGTGCGAAAGCATTTTTTCGGAGAGGGCCCACTTACTGAAGTCCTTGGGTTTTTTTAGAAAAGCCTCTATTTTTCATTATTTTTGGCAAAAATTGCAGTATGCAGATCGACTTTTTAAATGCTACATTAATAATACGCTTAAATTTGATGTTATTAGCAGAACTCTACGTTATTAACACTACCCCCAATCAAAACTACGGGAGGGGCCCGGGCCCGTAGGGCACCGACCCCCGGCTACGGACCTGAATAGGGGATATTCAATATGTAGGGCACCATATGTCGACAGCATGTGCCAGACTCATGTGCCATGTTCTCCGGGACACCGGAAACCAAAACTTGTGGCGTCAGCCTGTATGAGCTGCTACATGCTGCTGTTTATCGCGGTCGCTCCGCGACGTTTTCCCACTGCTACTTGCCGCGGTGCACGTAACGCGTATCCGCGACGCGCTGTGAACAACGTAACAGCGTATGCAAATATCTTGATTATTTGAAAGACAAAAGGAAGACACTCTAGCACCGACGTGTAGTTAATCTCGTTGAGGATATTAGCAATGTCTGGCTTTGGAATTGTGGTCGACGCGCGTAAGTTCATCGTTTCTGAAGCCTCGTTTCAATTTTCCCTTGAATATGAGCTGCTTTCGCTGCGACAAGTACTGACGCATTCAAGCCACTTGTATTTTTAACAGATTTTTCAGTGGACTGGTACATCAGGCACGCACGGTCGAGAGAAAATGATTGTACACTTTTTGCACGTCGTATTCTTTTCACTGACGAAAGCAAGTGTTCGCAAGGATTAAAGTGGGTAAGCCGGTGGGGCGGTTTCAGCCTACACATTATTTCTTTCACAGCTGTGCCCATATATTTGGCCTCATCGGAAATTTTTGCGACATGCAATTCTAAGAACATAACGTTATTAGCACAATGAATATGCGACGCAAGTTTTCGAGGCTGCACCATGAATCAACGTTCATGAAACCTAGATTTTGCATATGCCATCAGACACATCACGTACGTACTCCACGCGTGAATGGTGTGCGATGCTTGGATAGCTAAAAAAATTGTGCGCTCCGTTTCAAACCGCTGCGTTTTATTTGTTGTTTTTAATGTGCATATATGTGATCAGTACTAAATATCTATAAGCAAGTAGTTTCGGCCGTCCATCGGCGCACTCATTCCCAAGTGAAGCATGCATTGGGTGGCAGTTAGGAGCATCGCATTGCATCCGTCAACCACATCCTCGGCGCCCCTCACCAGCCGCTTGGCGACCATAATATTAAAGCAAACAAATTTAAAAGCGCTTGGAAAGCTGATATATAGGGCGCACTTGCACGTAAGGCAACGCAGCGGTGCTGTTGCTCCCCCTGAGTCACGTATTTTCCTCTCTACGTATACTGCCCTTCCCCGAAAATAAAAGCTGCGAAGGGAGGTAGCTGCTCAGGCAACCTTGTCAAGCCTCATTTCTGGTATTTTCAAAACAACCAATTGAGTACGTTAACCGCGCATCCCTGCGCCCTGTTTGCCCCGCCTCGGTGGTCTAGTGGTTATGGCACTCGGCTGCTGATCCGAAGGTCGCGGGATCGAAGCCCGGCCGCGGTGTGCTGTGCGATGTCAAGGCACGTTAAAGAACCCCAGGCGGTCGAAATTTCCGGAGACCTCCACTACGGCGTCTCTCGTAATTGGAGCTGGTTTTGGGACGTTAAACCCCGCAAAACAAATCATCTCCTCCCTGTACTACAAGGAAAATAGGGCAAGCACCTGGCGACACTGGCAATAAGTTTTCGACCTCTGACACGCGCATTTGCTACATACCCTAATTCTCTCAGCAGAGCCTCCGCTCACATCAACGGACGTAGCGTGGCTAAAGTATGCTAACGTGTCAGCAGTGAAACAACACCGGGAGAACATGCCAGCTCCAAAACGCGATAGTCTAGCTTTTCCGAGACGTTCTTGGCGCACCGCTTATATGGGCACGCATTGCTTATTTCTAGAATACAAACACGCAACTGCGAAGGATAGTGATACCTGCGGCTGGAGAAACGTGAGGTGGGAAGGAGAACAGCGACGCTCAGAAACAACGTGATTTTGATATATCTGGCGCGCGTTTCTAATCGCATCAGTAGATAACGTCGGGGCCCGTACGCATTTCGGTATGAGCTTATCTTACATATACACACTAGGAACTCCTAGACAACCAAAAAAATTCACGTATCTCCACGAAGTGAGCCATGACAAGGGGGCGAGTCACTGGGGAGCGTTAACCACCCGCGACATTGCCCACTCATGCATGTAAATGAGTGACAACGCGTGTGTTTATTTACACACCCGTTCCCATTTATGCCCCTGGTCTTTACGAGGTACCTGCGCTCCCACGTCGTAAACTGTGCCGAATGCCGCATTATTTTAGTTAACGCGGACGATGTGAACCCCGATGGCTCAATAACGCGCAAATCTCCCACCACCACTACATTGCAGGTTAAGATCCAGTGCCTATATACAGGGTGTTTTCTAGGGGTGATTTAGGGGTGTTTTTAGCACCTCTTAGTCTAACCTTGTCCTGCGTCAGGCGTAATCGGCAGTATCTCCCGGGAGGCACGCGCTCGCCCTCGGCGCGTGCCTCCCGCCGCGCGAACTCTCTCACACTTACATCTGCTGTCTTGTGAGAGAGAGAGAGAGCGAAAAGCGTGCGTTGACTATGGAAACACTCTTTCTTAGATGAACGCTCTACCAGCGCGCAAAGAAGGAGAACGCGCCCTCACCCGCAAGAGACAACGTTGGCGCAGGCAGCGTCTCCTAGCGAGTTTCTTGATTGAGAAATACCGACTGCTCGCGTTGGAGAACCGTTCACCGGCCACCCATATATATATATATATATATATATATATATATATATATATATATATATATATATATATATATATATATAGGCACTGGATCTTGACTTGCAATGAAGTGCCGGTGGGAGATTTCACTTGTGCATAGTTGACCCATAAGGATTCGTAGCGTGCGCGTTAACTAAATTAATCCGGAACTCGGCACGATCTACGATGAACCTCCCGAGCTTCGCCCACTCATCATCATTCACTCCGTGGATATGCTGTACTTTTTCTTTTTTTTATTTGCAACACATTTTAGGGGCGAAGCTCCTCTTAGTCTTACCTTGTCCTGCGTCAGGCGTAACCGGCGTGCCGTGAAGCACGCGCTCGCCCTCGGAGCGTGCCTCCCGGCACGTGCCTCTCTCTCTCACTCTTCCATCTGCTGTCTTGTGAGAGAGAGACAGAGAGAGAGAGAAAGGCGCGCGTTGACTATGGAAACGCTCTTTCTTAGATGAACGCTCTACCAGCTCGCAAAGGAGGAGAACGCGCCCTCACCCGAGAGAGACAACGTTGGCGCAGGCAGCGTCTCCTAGCGAGTTTCTTGATTGAGAAATACCGACTGATCGCGTTGGAGAACCGTTCACCGGCCACCCATATATATATATATATATATATATATATATATATATATATATATATATATATATATATAGGCACTGGATCTTCACTTGCAATGAAGCGCCGGTGGGAGATTTCACTTGTGCGTAGTTGAACCATAAGGATTCGTAGGGTACGCGTTAACTAAATTATTCCGGAACTCGGCACGATCTACGATGAACTTCCCGAGCTTCGCCCACTCATCATCATTCACTCAGTGGATATGCTGTAATTTTTTTAAAATTAGAAAAACATAAATCGCGGAAATGTCTTGTGTACCATTCGAGTATACGGATTGGCGGCTTCTAGATACAGATCAATTTCCACACTTGTATGCATAAGTGGCGAATTTACGCTAATTAACTGTTTAATTATCAGTAATCGGTGGCTACGGCAAATGAGTACTTTGGAGCCCGTCCTCGACACTACCTATCCCAACGATCAAATTTTGAATTGCGGAGTGCCTGTCGGAGCTACGCGAACAGTTATTTCCCCGTGGCAGGCTCCTTCAAAACGAAATTGGACGGAAAAAGAGCAGAAAAGAATCGTCGATGTCGCCGCCCCAACGGATTTCGTCACTCGCCACTCGCCCGTGGTCACCACCGCTCCGGCCGCTTGGGCCGCGCAAGCAGCTTGCGTTATCTCCTTGTTATCTGCGGCGTAGGGCGCCGCGGGCGAGTGACGAAATCCGGGGAGGCGGCGACATCGACGTCACGGCGCTCTTTTCCCGGCAAGTTTCAGTTTGAAGAAGCCTGCCACGGGGAACTAATTGTTCGCGTAGCTCCGGAATGCACTGCGCTATTCAGAATTTGGTCATTGGGATAGGTAGTGTCGAGGACGGGCTCCAAAGTACTTATTTCCTGTAGCCACCAATTACTGATAATTAAGAAGATAATTATCGTAATTTCGCTAATTATGCATACAAGTGCGGAAATTGTTCTATATCTAGAGGCCGTCAATCCGTATACTCGAATGGTACACAAGACATTCCCGCGATTTATGTTTTTCTAATTTTCAAAGGGTGTTGAAACTGAAAAAGCACCCTGTATACGGGGTGGCCGGTGAACGGTTGGGCAGCGCGAGTTGTCGGTTTTTTCAATGAAGAAACTCGCTAGCAGACGCTGCCTGCGTCAGCGTTGTCTCTCGCTCTCATTTCAAGTATGCCCAGGGGGTTGGTTTAAAATGACCTCGTGCATCATTCCAACATGGCTGCCTCCATAATGGAAGTCCGCCACCCGCCCTGCGTGATCGAGGTAACCAGGTGACGCTGTACGACAAACAATACGTTGCTTGCCACAGGTGCACGAAAAACGCCGGACGACAGCTGGTCGGTACAATGCCTCGCCGACAAAGCGGTGTGAACTGCAGAAAACAGTCGGTGCCTTCCACGCTGCAATTACAGACTCTCTGGTTTTACGATACCAGCACACTTGAAATAGTCACCGATGGTCTTGTATGGACGCCTCAGTCAACATGTGTGCCGTGCGTTCGGAAAAGTGAATGCTCACTGTGAAACATCTGCGCAAGATTTTTGTGTGCTTGCCGCAGTTCTTCAAATGTTCAGCGCTGCTCGTTATACGTAGACAGTACAGTTACACACAGGACGAGCGCCCGTCCTGTGTGTGTATACATCTAAGAAGTAGCGTTGAACACTTGAAGCAACATGTTTGACCGGCTAGCCCCGCATAGTGTTCTGCCGCAGTTCGCGAGGTCTCGTAAAGCAATACGGCGCTTTCATGAACAGGCCCAATCACACTTTCTATTACCGGATGCCTGGACTGCACAAATCTCTGCAGTAAATTTATGATGACGACGCGAAAGTACTGCTCATGCATGTTTAATGATTTCTTTACCGCGTGGGATTCGTTTCAGAATTTTTGTGTTAATTTAACACATTTTGCTTGTGTAAAAAATCATCAAGGTATGAGACACGCTTTCCTGAAAGCGTGATTACGAGCGAATGTGTTAAATTTTGTGTTAAGAAGAAGAAAAACAAACGAACAGCAAGCGAGAAACGCTCTCGAATGACGAATATACTCTTTAACGCGACTACAAGCGGACCGTGGAATGTCACGTTGTGCGAGGCATGGAAATGACAACTACGGTATCAAGCGGCGGCAACCTATAGAGAGTTCCAAAAATGTCGGGATACGCAAGAAAATGTCGGGATACGCAGTGGAATAAGTAAGCTGCAAAGGAAGAGCGGTAGCAGTGAGAAATTGGTAATCGCACATCTCCTTCATTACTGGCTCAAGTGTTTTATGCTGGGGTCCACCAACAAATCTGTGACGTATTCGGTAACGGAAGTAGTAGTCCAAAAAAAAAACCTCCATTTCATATTAGAAAGCACTCACTGCGTTTCGAACCCAAAATAAACCAGGGTACGATGGTAGAAGATGGAAGTGCTACCGACCAGGCCGCCATTTGCGTCAAATTGTTGCACGGTTAAAGAAACGTATTTAGCAAGCAAAATCGCTCTTATTAATTATCGCCTCCCATTCACGGCACTCTTGGTTATGGTTGGATAGATGGATGTTAGGAACGTTTCCTTGGATGTTAGGAACGTTTCCGAGCCACCACGCTCTACTTTTTTTTATCATTTACAAAAAGTTTCTTTTCACGAAACACACATATTCTCACAACAAATGTTTCTCCTCGCCTACCTATTTCATGCATCATCGGTCCGCTGTGAAGTAATGGCCTTCTTCGAACTACCTTCCGTTTCTGTGTGCTTTCTGTGTACCTTTCCGTCGCCAATACTCTAAGCGCCCTTTACTTATCTCTATCGCCGACATGTTCATCTCTCCTGTGCTATCCCTGATACCCATGGCCTCCTGCAGTTTCCGCACTCATAGCTGAGTGGATGTCACAAAATAGTGCCCGATTCGTCGAAAAACGCGGTGTCGAGCACAAGGGAAAGCCAAAAATTTCGCAGCATATCCACGGGTTGAATGATGATGAGTGGGCGAAGCTCTGGAGGTTCATCGTAGATCGTGCCGAGTTCCGGATTAATTTAGTTAACGCACACGCTACGAATCCTTATGGTTCAACTACGCACAAGTGAAATCTCCCACCGGCACTTCAATGCAAGTCAAGATCCAGTGCACACACACACACACACACACACACACACACACACACACACACACATATATATATATATATATATATATATATATATGGGTGGCCGACCGATGAACGGTTCTCCAGCGCGAGCAGTCGGTATTTTTCAATCAAGAAACTCACCAGAAGACGCTGCCTGCTTCAACGTTGTCTCTCGCGGGTGAGGGCGCGTTCTCCTTCTTTGCGAGCTGGTAGCACGTTCATCGAAGAAAGAGCTTTTCCATAGTCAACGCGCGCCTTTCGCTCCCTCTGTCTCTCTCTCACAAGACAGAAGATGGAAGAATGAGAAAGCTCGCGCGCCGGGAGGCACGCGCCGAGGGGGCGCCTCCCACACGCGCCCTCCTAGTAGCGTGTTACTAGGTAACACGCTACTACAACAGACGGACAGACCCAAACCTTAATGGTGCATCCAGACGAAGGACGAAAACCGGATTTGCCTGGCCGGACGGCACGTCACGTGACCGCACATCACCGATTCGACGGATAATGCGAGCCTCTTTTTCACATCCAGATTCTGGCGGGGGAGAGCTGCCGCTTTAGCGTGTCCACAAAAAGTGACGGCAACCAGTACTCTTCTCCCCCTCTCCGCACGACTGTTGTCGCCTTGCCGGTGAAGGAGAAATTCTCAAACCATTCTTTTGGTAGCTAGTGGAGAGGGCGTGCTGGAGAGTGGACCCATTCTCTGGCTGTGTCGTCTGCTAGTGCTTCGTCTCCGGTGTGGATACACCTGCAGCCGGCCAGTTCTCGGAGTACCCGTGCGAGTCGGCGAAAAATCCGGTTTCCGTCCCTCGTCTGAATGTACCTTAAGGAGCTTCGCCCCTAAAAACAAGAAAAGCGGCGCGAACGGAATAGGCGCCCAAGGTCACGCCGCAAAACCTCGGAATGGCGAGAATTTTGTAGAACGCGTCAGTGAGTCATCGCGGCGAGCGAGCGTGCGAGCCAGACGGAGGGAAAGAGAGGAGGTGGAGAGTGCGTAACGACGCTCCTATGACCTTGGGAGGGAGAAGGAGGGGCCATCCAAGCGACGAAGAATGGAGAAGGGGGAAGAAGTTTCCCAACCTCACGCGTGTTTGAACCACGTGGCCCGCACGAAAATTTTCAGAACGGCTTCCCAATGCAATATTGTCTGTTGATGAGCTGGAGACATTTGTAGGTTTCTTTATTTTTTCCCGCTTAAATTTTGGGCCACATATAGAGGTGATATGTCGCCCCTCATCTCTTCCAGCTTCCGCGTTCATTTGCTTTGTGAAATTGTCTACCGCAGTGGAAGCGGCCTCCTAGTTTGCGCAGTTTCTCTGTTTTCTCTTCTCAAGTAAATTAATATGGGCAAGCACCCACTGAATGATCTTTGTTGCCACCGAGAACCCAACTCTCTGTAGTAAGTTTAATGGCTAACACAGATGCAGAACCTCGGAAGCGTTCATTATATGCTCGTTTTAGAGGTTGAAGCTTGTTCTCTTTTATCTGAAGTCATCACTATAGCTGGTTGATGGCTTTTTATTTCAAGGCTCAGAAAGTTTGAGAGAGTGCAAATATCTGACCTTGCACCAGTATCCCGAGTATTTGTCTGAGAGAAGATGTGCTGAGCCTAACGAAGTACAATTTCTTGGGGAAGATTCTAAATTATAGCACTTCTCAGGAACACTCCCCACTTTTTCCTTCGACGCCGCTGTTATGCAGGGATCTGACGCGCCTTTGTACTTCTAAATGTGGCCTTTGAAACCGTTCGAAATCTTCTCCGAAACGCAGTCAACGCAGGTTTAGAAGACGGCACATGTCTTCTTTAACAATTAGCGCCGTACTGCAAAACCTTTCTTTGAGCAGTGCTGCAGCCGTGTTGTAGCTTTCGTTAGTTGTCGACAGACCGCTGATGACACATTTTGCTTTACTGGTTAGGTAGCTCCAAAGATATTTAAATTTCTCTGCGTCTACGAGATACCGGTTGTGGTGAATTGCGGACTCAGATTAATCCCAAAACTCTGGCTATTTAATGGGGTCACCATGAAACTTCGGCATCTCCAGCTTTTGTAGTTAACCTGTCGGCGTGCAGGAGGTGAGACATCTCGAGAAGCGAGCGTAGGTGCCGTCGTGAGTGCGAACAATATGCATTCAGCGCGGGACTTCGTGAAAAATATAGATTCTTGATATTGTGTGACACTTTTAAGCTCATCCTCAAGATTATAATCAGGAACTTCCTCATCTACTTGTTTGTAAAGGTCGGTAAGTGAAGCTTCCTTCATCTTTAATAGGTTAACGTGATCTGTTAGCTCACCAGTTGGTGTTGAGTCCGTATCCATAAGGGTTTTCATGTCTTTGAAGATCTTGGTGATCGTTGCTCGTACAGTAGCATGTTTGCGCCGCGCTCTTTCCAGGTCGCCCCGTCGAGGGATGTGATCATGATGACGTGGACCATCCTTCACCCCGTCACAGCTTCGTCGCGTTGATCGCGTCTATCGGTCGTCCTCTTCGAAGAGCTCGCTTCATCGTGAGAGAGTATCCAACTGTTGATTAAAGCTTGGTCACGGCAGCTTAATGTTGAATACCATGAAGCATATTCGAGATAGACAACGCGTTGTTTATTTCACACGTGCAAAAGGAACTAAAAGAATGCCGGCGCGCGCCCGTGTTTGCGTTCACTGGATCTTCTTATATTTGCTCTTCTATTGTCTGGTAGAACGTAATATTTAGCACTTCCCAAGTTGCTAATCCTTTCCTCATCTGTGTTCATTTCTCCCAACTTGTGAATGCCCCCTTTTGTCATAAGGCAGTAGTCGATTGTTGTCTGCCTTCTTCCGACCTCCCATCTTACCTGCCCATCGCGCTTCGGACTCATACGTCGATACCATGTTCTCAGACCTCTAGCACCAACCTGGCGTTATAATCTGTATATCCGTCGAGGTCATACACATGAGCATTCGTATCCCCTAACAGGATTATTTCGGCCCCGTTACCAAATTTTTGAATACCCTTGCTTATGCAATTCACTATCTCGTGGTTTTTCTTTTTGCAGTTATTTCCGGTTCGCAAGTAAACTACATCAAATGTGGTTTTGTTTCCCCTTACTGTTCCAGATACTCAGAGGTGCTCTTCACATGTCGAAGTAGACCTACACCAACTGGCTTCCCGATGAAATAGCATAGCGATTCCCCCATCTTTTCTTTCTAATTTTGTCCTGTTGCACCCTCCCCCACATAATTTGCAATAATTGGTTGCTCTTCCGAGTCTCGAAGGTCCGTTTGTGTAACGGCTTACACCTCTGTCTGTTCTCTGCTCAACTGCTCCTCAATTTCTAACCGTATTGCCTGCTTTCTGCCACCTTGCATATTGCCGTGACGACTTTAGTGTATTCAACTATCCCGCCAATCACCCTTCTTCTGGGACAGTTTGCGCGATGTACCAAAGTGCAGTGCAGTGACAACAGGTGGCCTTCATCTCGGCACGAGCGACCGGCCGAGCCCGGCTTGCATGCGCCACGCGCTAGAGACTGAGGAAAACTGTTCGACGCTAGCATTAGAACGCGTCTCTTGCACTGCAAGTTATGGGCACAGGTTCGCCCTTAATAAACTTCTTATTTTGTTAACCTGTGGTCATCAAGATCGCTACAATATTTATGTAGCGTATTAAACCGCGCTGCAATTTCTTTCTCGCTTTTTCCCTTCATCCTTCTCTCTTCGTTACAGTTCTGCATGCGAAAGGGTCCCTCGAGATGTTTCGTCTCTTTCTACCGTGGCCACCGTAGGGCTCGTGTGCCCCCTAAAAAATCTACTGCGCGCGCTGCTAGGCTCTAACCCACTTCATGCCCAAGTCTACAAACAAAGTGGATTCCGTCTTTCTGGAAATCACCCCATCTGTGCACTTCTCTATTTATGTCGACAACCTCGAAGCCTTTATCTCAGCTAACTTGCCAAATCGTTTCGTTGGCAGAGACAACTGCTCTTAGCAGGTTTTTGTCTTTCAACGGTACCTCGGGGTTCGCTTATCTATGTTTTCACGCGGGGGACACTTCCCGTAACTCATGTACTCGCTGTGTTAACCTCTTCTCTATTTCTGCGGTCCTTCCGTTCAACACGTTGTTCAGCTCGCCAGCTATCAACCAAACTTCGCCCCTGATCTCTACCAGTCAGCTCTTTCCTTGCCTGTTGCATTACTGCCCCCAACATTTTCCCTAGAATCGTCCCTATAGCTATTCCGCGGTCTCCTTTCCGCCTCTCCTGAAGCGTCTCCGAGCATCGAGCCACGTACGAGTCTCCTGCTGTTATTACACTTTCTAGCTGTCCTCCTGCCCTGGTCTGCTCTGGACATTTGGACCGACTTTAAAGGTAAGGCTCGGGTGGTGTTTTGTCCCCTCGCACTTTAACTAGAGCTTCGCTGTAGCTAGAACCCGGCTTCTGTGCTCCTCTTTTCGGCTTTTCTTGTGGGGTCAACGACGTTCCCTCACCGTGATCGCCCGATTCTTTCTTATTCTGCATGACAACCTTTGTAAGGTACTGTTCAGTTGTTTGAGCCTTTCGCCCATCCCCTCTGTCATGTGGTGTTCCGCCTCCAAAGTGCCCTCCATCTTACCTACTTGCTTTAAGAGGTCTCTCTGGCAATTTTGCCATAATCGCCCACTTGCTACATGACACTTCTACTTCGCATCACCATCATCTGCGCAAACATTGATTTGACTCCCACGCCGCACTTAGTACACTTCACCCTTTCTTTCCACTATGATTAGCGCGATGAACGGTTACAGTGGCAAAAAATTTGGCCCCCCAAAAAATTTACCACGCACACGTAGTGCTGTTATTAGTGGTGCACCCCTACACTGTCTTGCACTTCAAACGAATATTTTGCCATTAATCCAGCACACCGCACCAAAATTGGATCCCTGGTCAGTGTGGAGGTGCCGCTGATGTGTACATGCAAGGGGTTCTCAGCGGTTGCACCGCCGCCCAGGAACGATAGAGCGAAGGAGTAAATTTTGTTAATATGCGCGTCGGCAGACAGCACTCCAATAGTCTCGATGCCTCAATCGGCGCGCAGGCATCGGCATCGTGCCGGCGCTTTCCTTGAGCCACGGCCGCTGCATAATTTTTCTTGTGCGACGTATATGAAGCCAGTTGTGTTGTGACGCGCTCCAATACAGGAAGGAAAAGACGGCCGCCGACAAGCAAATGATGCACTTTTCGCACGGCGAAGTGCGCGTTCTCGAAACCATTCGCTGACAAACGGTTCTCTTTCGCTTGAAAGGTTTCACCGGTTGCCAAAGGTGCTGGTTTATGACATGTTTACGCAGAGCGCTGGCCCGTTCAGTGCGGTTTCTATGAAGAAATGCGAGTCGTTTGAGCGCTTTCGCTTGTGTGCAACTGTCCAGGATCTCTGTGCAGTGTGGAGGTGCCACTGATGTGTACATGCAAGGGGTCAACATGTCGAGAGTATCCAACAGATCTCCCGCCCCTCGATTCGCCACTATGCCTCTTATGTGCGAGGACAGGTTTCACTTTCGTGTAATTTGATTACTATGAGAGAGGGATGAACCACAATTTGTCAGTCACACTTATCGGATTCGAATAGCTTCAACTATTCTTGAAGGGTCACATAGCCGGACTAGAACAGAGGAGCGGCTATTTTTTTGCAATGCCTATGGGGAAATGGTAGGCGAGATCCTTTAAAAATCATTACTATGGATCCGACCACAGAGGCGTGTCACATCGGCGTGCCGGCCTAGGTGGCTCACGAACGCCTTCGGGCAAACGAGAGCAAGACCGATTCAAAGGCACCATGAAGATACGCCATTTCTTTCGCTTCTGTACGGGCAATTGCGCAAGCATTATGAGCAAACAGCAACAAAAAAATGAAACAAGGAAACTCGCACATCTCTTAGGAGAACCCGCCGAAATCCGCGAATAATGGCCTCTTTCAGCAGGAAGCACTGTACATCGCAGCCGCAGGCGTTACGGACTACAAAAAATTCGCCGAAATTACAATTCATCGTCTGTTCCCTGAATGTTATTTCGAAAATGATATACTGCACCACAACGTGCCTTACGCTGACTAAATTATTATTAAGCTCGAACACAGACGAGCAACTCGCTTTTGCATTGAAGCATGGTCTTGACTTGCTTAAGTAAGTTAGATCAAGCTTCTACGAAACACGAAATCCGACGTGGCCGGCTTTCTCTCCGCTTCGTGCTTCGAGCCAACATCCGCGAGTCAAGTCCAGGCATGATGCAACTTACATCTCCGCATACGGGGGTAAGAACTCTAAAATATTTATTTCCTTAAGATCATTTGGAATCTATTAGCGGTGAAATACCGTAGCACGCCTCAAGGTCAAGGAATTATGCTCCACAACGGGGCAAGATATTTCACATCCTGATGTTGGTAACACGATGCGCATGATGCTATTACGGTATGTTACAGTGGAACATAACTTCGTAAAAGCAGTTCAATCGAAATTCAATAGTACAGGGCTGTGCCTGAATCGGTATAATGAATATCACTTGGCAGACATAGTGATCGGGACCTTGCTTCTCTTTTCGCACAATAAGAAAGAGACTTGATTTATTGATTTCTAGGGTTTTTCGTCCCAAAACCAGCCATAACTATGAGACATGCCGTAGCGGGGGTCTCCGGAAATTTTGACCACCTAGGATTCTTTAACGTGCAATGGCGTCACACTGCACACTGTATTCAACATTTCGCCTCCACCGAAATGGAGCCGTAGCTGCCGGCATTACATCCCGGGACCCTCCGATCAGCAGCTGAGTACCGTAGTCACTATACTACAATGACGGGACAAAGAAAAAGAGTCCGCATGGGATATGCAGCTGGCTCAGCGCTCGTTTTTTCAATATATGGAAGCTGCATAAATATATACATATACAAGCGTGGTCTAGTCCCCCACGTTTATGCCTTACTCACGCTGACCAGTCTGATATCCATCCACCTTGTTGGAACGCCTTAATCGACGGGTGGGGCATTTATACACTACTCTCAGGCATTACCACCCCTGTCTGAACTGGACGACTAATGTGGGGACACCTGTACCCATTTGCACCATGGGCTCTGACCGGCGCTTTGAATGAGGCACCTCCCACAGCCAAGGGGGACGCCCGTGCCTCTAGTCCAGGCATCGGCGGAGGTCAGAGTATTTACCAATGCTACGTGCGGTGACATCTCGCCGTCAACTGCGCTAGCCCTCAGCCAATCGTTTCCGCTCTCTGGCAGCGTTGTGGCAAGCTCACGTGGTAACGCATTTTGCTTAAGTTGAGGACTTTCATGCTCGCGCAATAATTCCATAGGCAGAAATGATGCTGGAAACGTCTTTTATTGTCGTTGCATTGGTAATGCACCGTGTTGCGCGTTGCTGTCTCGTACAAACGTTAGGGAATATATTATATGCGTGGAAAATGCCAGGAAACTTCCACGGTCCCTTTGTTATGTCGGAAATAAAAATGTCATCATTGCCTTCCGCATCGACACTCACTGCGGGCAGTATTGCAGTAAGAGCTGAACAGGCCTAGAAGTCACACCTGCGCTAGGCAGCCAACATATGTTGTCTAAATATTGTTTAGCGCAGGCAAAGAACGGAGCACACAAGAGAGGTACACAAGGGACAAGCGCTTGTCCCTTGTGTACCTCTCTTGTGTGCTCCGTTCTTTGCCTGCGCTAAACAATATTTAGACAATATGCACCAACTAGGCCCTCAAAAAGTCCTATTAAAACATATGTTGTCTTTATATGAACCAATGAAGCACATTAGTAGCATATGGATGGTTTTTTGTTCTCTTCAGAGCATCAGAGCTTGCCACAACAGTTGGATGGATTGCTGTGAGGGGGAAAATCGATGTGTTGAGGGTGCGTTTCCAGTAAATAAATAAAGCAAAAAGTGCTTCCGCGAGAAACAGCAATTCGCGTGAAGCGCCGATGTGCAGATGATTCGATATGTTGAAAATATCCAGGTGCCTGCATCGCGAAAAAAGCTTCCCGCGACGTAGGTCGCTCTTTCCAGACTGCGCATGCCACTTTGTCCAGCAGGCGTGGCCCTTTCATGACATATCCTGCCAGCTGCGACCTGCAACAGCGGCGTCGAAAACGTTTTGGAGTCGTTCTGGAGCGGGGAACACTGCTTTTGGAAGGTGTTCGCTTGCAGGAACGGGTGCACGATGGCTGCCCTAACGTACACGTGCGTTCGACGAATGTCTTCTCGGTATCCCGTGATTGCGCCAAGGTCAGCGGTGGTGAGCGATGAGATGCTTACAAGCGTGGCTGGTTTGGGTAAATATTCGATTGTATAACTTTTCGATGTCCAGGTGCATGCTGTACAGGCGTCTGCCAATTATTTGATGTACCAGGAAAGACACATCACGATGACTCAGTGGCACGCAATTGCACGTGCAGGCTGTCGCCTGTTACACAAAGGATACCTATGATCGCCCTCCTTATTTTGCATCAAATGTTACGACCTGCGTTCAGCTGCTACACAGATTGCTTAACTATCGCACGGGTGTGTACATAAGCCGCGCTGGAAATGTGAAATGTGTCCTGGTATTTTAAGCGTGGGAACTTTCTGTTTATCGGCAGCTTTACTTCGAGTAAGCAGCAAGAAAATGTTTTATATTCGTATCGTAAGAACTTTTAGCAGATGTTGAATGCCTGAACAGGTTTATTTACTCGTACGAATTATTCACGGAACGACGCAGTTTGCACCGCCATGAAAGCCTACGTTTTCTTCCGCATAATCACATTACAAAGGGAGCAGGAAATATGAAAGTGACGCTTATGAATGAAGCGTTTTCCTTTAACGTACATGGGGAATTTTAACGACTATTTGCGCGCGCGATGCCAACGCTACTTGCTTATGGGAAGGCAGACAGACGAAAAAAAGAGGAAAGGAAAGCATTACAGCGTCGCATCTGACAGATATCACGATACATATTAATAAAGTCAAACGGAGCATTTCAAAGGTACACTCAATTGAAACAAATTTATTTGTTGGAATGGTGTGGGAGTACTTGAGAACGTCTGAAAATCAGTGTTATGCAAACCACCGCTTTCTACAACGAGAAATAGACACAGCTTAACTGCACCTCCAGGGTTTTTTTGCGAAATGGACTAGGTGACGTAGACGAGGCGGCGGAGTGGCGCAGAACGCTCCTCGGCCGGCAAGAGGGACCGCCGAGGCAAGCTAACTCTCCTGCTTGCTTTAGCACAGCTGGTTCGACTGTCAGCGAGTAAAGAGCGAAAGCAGGAAGTGTACGTCAATAGGACCTCCAAGGCGGAAGCTTTGGATAGTTGTAACTGCATGGCCACCACTAAAATGCAGTTCTTGTTCCAACTAGGCTTTTTCTTGGCAGCGATCGAATTCAAAACTTGCTGGGTTGGTGCACACAGATCATTTATTTTGCACAATGCCTTCACGGTACACGACGAATGCAAAATATAACAACGAGGATCAGTGAGTAAAAGGAAAATGGGCAGGCGCCTTTGGTATGTTTCCCTGGCTCTCGTAGTTCCGACGCCTGCATCATCTGTGAGGCGCCGCTTACGTCTGAACAGTTTATGGCATTTTACTTGCCGAAACGACTGTGTGAATATGAGGCAGGTGTCGTGCCGGGGCATTCCGGAGGTTCTTTAATGCGCAGAATTACAGAACCATCTGGGCTTGTTTAATGTACACCATTAAAGCAACACCTCGGATTCTTTAATGTGACCTAAATCTAAGCGCACGGGTGTTGCTTTTTGTTTTTTTTTTTTTGTAATTCTACCACATCGAAATATGGGAGCAGTTGCTGGGATTCCAACCCACGACGTTGAGTTCCGCAAGACAACACTATGGCCGCTAAGCTAACACCAGGGCTGTCAAGGTGAATTTTCTGAATGACGTGGAATGCTTAACAAGAAACTTCCATGAACCTTGCTCAAATTGGGATTTTGAGTTTTCAAATGTTTGACACAGAAAGAGCTGGCCTTGGCAGCTCCTTCTGTGTTCAATATGCGGCCTCCCAGTAGCGCAGTTTCTGGCTTCTATTACTGCAATTTGTTGTTGTTTTATTGCGAAAGAAATTATATGTACAGTCCCGACGGAGTTTTGCTGACGCCGTAGCTGTCATCTCCCATATAAAATCTCAACTGATAACAAACCCCCATGCACCGTACTTTCTACGCGCGGTGAAAAGTGCGCGAGCGGAGGAGCTAACTTCGCTGAAGCAGAGATCAAACGTGCCCCGGCCAATCTCCTTCGCTCTGAGCCCGCATGCGGTAACATCACACCGCTCAAGAGGCCTGCGTCGAAGCGGAGGGGCAACGCCCCGCCATTCCGTCTTTAACGAGCATCAAAAGACGGAATGGCGCAGGGAGGGTTCTAGCTCGAGCAACAGCTGTGGACTTAGCGCGGTCACCATCGCTGGCGCGCGCAATATCTCGGCAGCCATCCGGCGTGCAGCGTACTGCGTAGCAGCGCCTTGATAGCGTGGTCCGTTCCAGGCGTCTCTCATGTCGTCGCAACAACGGCAATGCCCTTGCCAGGCAGCGCTCACGCGAAAGCGTCTACGAGTGTGGGAAGGAACGTGCTCGTTTCTTGCCGCTGTGCTGCGCGAAGTTTCTTGATGGTGCTAAGTGCATGCCGCTTACCGCGCTCGCGAGTTGTGTCGCGCGGTATGAAGCGCGGACCAGAATATATCAAAACAACATTACTTTGCCAGCAGTTGTGCCGAGCTGTTTTCTCTGCCGCTCGATGGTACGTTACGCAACTGCATGCTTACATAATAAGCGCATGTTCACTACTATTAGGATTGCCCTGAAAGATGCTACTTTTAGTGTATTATATCATCCATTGCTCTCTCAGTCATTGCTTCGCCTTTATGGCGTGACTGTGATTCTTAGTTTGCCATTCCCTCGTTATTCCCAGATGTTCTGCGCCGTGGAGGCAATGCTGCAGACGCGGCCTTAGCAATGGCAGCTTGCATGCAGGTCTTGCAGCCGTACGCCACTGGCATTGGAGGGGACTGCTTCGCCCTGTACTATGACGCCTGCACGAAGAAAGTACACTGCGTCGATGGGTGGTAAGTGGTGGGCCCTATATTGCAATTGCTTGCTTCAGGCATGTGCAGAACGCGTTGCTGGGCGAATTGGTTGAAGTCATGAGAAAACATTTTTGCGCGACATTGCAAAACGCCGAGTCTGCTGAACGGTCGTAACAGGCAGCCACTGTTGTCTCTGATGTGGAACGCCTGAAGCGCGGATGCTAGAATGACGCCTTTGGTGCTTTAGTTCCTAAGTGGCAATTCTCTAAATAAATTCAAAACGAAAGTAATTGATAGCATCATCGCAATAAACGTAGTGGCAGGAGCCCAGCGGCGCTGACGCTGGATATGGTGAAGTCCAAGAGCCCCTGGGAGTGGGCACCCGAGACGTACAGGTACGGCCTACAGGCAACAGTTCCCGGTGCAGTCAAGGCCTGGTTCCACATCGCCAATCGTTTCGGCTCCAGAAAGGTGCGTAAAAGCAGAAATACTTCTAATAGTGCACACTCTCCTAAACGCACTGCCGTCGCCACGCTTACGCATAAAATGAAAACTTTAGTAGGAATTTGTGTTCCCTGATGTCCCTACTGGGTATCTTAGACAGCGGCAAAGGGAAATAGAAATTTGAGTAATAGCGGGAAAGCTCTGGCTCTGCGTGACTCCGTCAAGCAGGCCATTCTATAACAACTCTACCTTCCACAAGCTGAAAAGACACTGATTTGGGTCCATAGTTAAGGGGAAAACACATTGAAAACAGTCAAGGGGAAAACACGTGCTCAGCCAGTGTAATGCACTGCGCCCAAGCGCAACCGTTAATATATAATGCAAAAAAAAAAACGCCAGAACAAGAAAAAGTTTACAGTTCCGCTTTAAGCAGGCAGTCGCTCAAATACAGGGCTGCAATTTATTTGGGAATATTTTGATTTTATGGAGCTTCGGAGGGAAGCGCAAACCCAAAGTGAATTCATCATTATCATCATGATCAGCCTGTTTAGGTCCACTGCAGGACGAAAGCCTCTCCCATCGATTTCCACTGCACCCTATCCTGAGCGAGTTGGTTCCACTTTATGCCCGCAAATTTTTTAATTTCATCGCTCCATCTAACCTTTTGCCTGCCTCTGTTGCGTTTTCTCTCTCTTGGTATCCATTCCGTCGCTCTTACTGTCCATCTGTTATCTTTTCTCCTCATGACATGTCCTGCCCAGGTCCACTTCTTTCTTTTAATTGATATAATAATATCGGCTACTCCTGTGTGTTCTCTGATCCATTCCGCTCGTTTTTTATCTCTTAGCGTTACCCCTATCATTTTTCTTTGCATTGCACGTTGCGCGTTCCTTAGTTTCATCTCTAGTCTTTTCGTTATCCTCCACGTTTCTGCACCGTACGTTAGTACTGGGAGAATGCAGTGATTGAATATTTTTCGCTTTAGTGAGAGCGGTAAGTTTCCAGTCATGATTTCGTAATTCCTTCCGAATGCGCTCCTGCCCATCCTTATTCTACGGAGAATTTATTTTTCATGGTTAGGAGTTCCTGTTATTAACGGCCCCAGGTATACATATTCGTTTACACATTGTAAGGGTTCATTGTCGATTTTAAATTCCTGTTCCTTAGCTAGGCTATTGAGCATAACTTTGGTCTTTTGCCTATTCATTTTTAACCCAATTTAGTACTTTCCTTGTTTAGGTCATCAATCATGTTTTGTAGTTCGTCTCCATCATTGCTAAAGAGTACAATGTCGTCTGCAAATCTAAATTGTTGAGATAATCTCCATCTATTCGAATTCCCTTGTCTTCCCAGTCTAGACGTTAAAGATTTCCTCTAAACATGCAGTGAATAGCATCGGGGATATCGTATCTCCCTGTCTCACACCTCTCTCGATCGGGATTTCTCTGCTTTCTCATGTAGGAGTAGTGTGGCTGTGCAATCTTTGTATATGTTGTTGATGGTTTCACGTATATGTCAGGTAACCCTTGTCTACGTAGAGCTTCTAGAACTGCTTGTATTTCTATCGAGTCAAATGCTTTCTCGTAGTCGATAAACGCCATATAAAGAGGTTTGTTATATTCCGCGTACTTCTCAATTACTAGGTTGATAGCGTGGCTGTGGCCCATTGTCGAGTAACCTTTCCTAAAACCAGCTTGTTCTCTCGGTTGATTAAAGTCGAGTGTTTCTCTTATCCTCATAGAGATTACTTTTGTAAATAGCTTGTATATGAATGGGAGTAGGCTAATTGGTCTGTAATTCTTTAACTCCTTTATGTCACCTTTCTTGTGGATGAGGATTATATTCGCATTTTTCCAACTGCGTGGTATATTACAGGTCTTGACACATTTCGTGAAGAGCGATGCAAGTTTTTCAAGTACAATATCTCCTCCGTCTTTGATCAAGTCGGCTGTTATACCATCTTCACCGGCTGCTTTACCGCGGGCCATGCCTTTGGCAGCTTTTTTGACTTCGTCAAAATTAGCAGACCAAAATTAGAAAGTGAGCCCGCAAGCTGAAAACTACACCAACGCAGTAATGATAGCTGATTCCTTTACTGCCCCCATGATTTCATGCGGATCATTTTTCAGCCGTAGATCAGGCATCGCTCATAAGTTACGCAAATAAAAATACGCTATAAAGCCTTCATGTATCATGCAAATAAATTCCGGCATTGTTTCTTTGGCATACCTTCCATTCAGTTGGACCAGTATGACCCTATTGCTACTCTCATTACAGAGTCATGGTCCATATAGAAATAGCAAATTATGTTGTTTCCCCGCCATGTTGACGAATTCTCGGTATGGACAGAACGCCTAAGAGCTCATGCGTAGCATCTCCTTTAATGTTTCCGATGAAATAGAGAGTATGAAGTTTACCCCAAGTGGAAGTGTTTAAAATCAATTAGCAGAGAATCAGTTGGCTTCTCAAGCGTAAACAACGGCAGGGCACTTCTAACTAATGACATCGATAAAGCGTCTTCCTTTAATCTCTATTTCCTGTTTTCTTCCACGAACCCCTGTCACGGTGAATTGCCGCCTGTTCCCGACCGTGTGCTTGAATCTATGCAGGAACTCCTCGTAACACGTGGTGGCTGACTCAATTTACTTGAGAACACAAATGCTTCTTCTGCTAACGGCCCTGATGGAGAACCCTCTTATGTGTTAAAAGGTTGCTCTGACGTAACTGACCTAATTTCCGACTGCCTTGTTCTAATCTTCGAGAAATTCGTTACGTACTTCTTGTTTATCTATAGAGTGGAAAGCTGCAAACATTGTACCGATCAATAAAGTGGCCCAAGGAATATGGTCTCCAAAAATAAGCGAATTTCTCTGACGTCGTGTGTAGGAAAATAATGGAACACGTAGTCCACAGCTCCGTAATAAAACATTAAGAAAAGAATAACTTTTTACCAAATTTCAAAATTGCTGTAGCTCTGGTCGTTCTTGCTCTACGCAGCTCCAAGCATTCAGCCGTGATCTATTTTCATTCATTTGATCTTGGTGTACAGGTCGACTGTACTCTTCTACATTTTAAGAAATCTTTTTTTGATTGACTGATTTGATTTTATTTCTTTCTGTATTTACAGAAATCGAAGCAAAAGCAAAAGGCTACAGAGCCCGACAGAGGCTTTTCCTCCGAAACACAGTTTGGCAACAAATACA